>JAECXJ010000262.1:600000-899601 GCA_018152295.1 Drosophila carrolli
TTATCACAAATGAAGTGAGCTACGTTTTATAAATCCGCGTTGACACGGAGAAATGATTGATCTGCAAAGGTGCTGCAAATGAGGAGTAATAATTTTTTCAAAAAGCTTAGGAATAGCTGACAACTTAGAAATACCTCTGTAGTTACTGGCTTCTAACTTGTTACCTTTTTTGAAAAGAGGAATAACAAATGATTCCTTCCAAATATTTGGGAATTGGGAGGTTTCTAGAGATAAGGTAAACAACTTGTGAAGAGGTTTGCCCAGGGCCTTAGCGCAATACCTAAGCACGCACCCAGGAATACCATCGGGCCCTGGCGAATAAACAGGCTTCATACGAAGAAGATCCAAAAGAAGAGAGCTTTCTGTTAAAGTGGGACAGAATAAGGCTGTGATGAATAATCTAAAGTAGAGTAAGTCGTTTGAAAAAATTGGGCAAATAAATCGGCTATTGCCTGATCTGTGGTTGCCGTCATGTTTTCGAACGACAGCGAGGAAGGAAAAGAATTAGATTGGTGTTAACAAAATTATTTTCGGGTCCTGAGAGAACTGGACCTTACAACGGTTTAAGTAACTATTATAACACTGAGCATTAAGCACGGTAAATCTTGACCGAGCACTTAAATATCTAGTAAAAACAGATTGAGAACCGGTATTTTTATATTTCCTAAAAAGTCTGGACTTTACATTTCTTAAGTGTGTCAACTTTTTGCTAAACCAAGGTGATTTATTGGAAGTTGACGGATAGTACCACGGAACACAGGAATTAAAAAATGAGTTTATTGCAGTGTAAAAAACATTAACTGCATCGGACATATTAATGCATGAGTAAAGATCAGACCAATTAAAGCCAAAAATAAAATTATTTAGCCTCAGAAAGTCTGCCTTGCGAAAACAATGCATTCGATTGGCTTTTTCTGATTTTTCTTCTATAACTCTACCCGTATCAAATGAAATTTCGATTGTTAGGTGATATGGATCTTCAGGTTGCGTGAGTGGTGCTACTCTGGACAGAAACACACCTTCAGGATTGGATACAAAAGACACATCAAGTAGGCGACCTAATGAATTTTGAACATGGTTTACTTGAGATAGAGATATGTCAAGCAGGCCATCTATAAAATCATGCTGTGCTATAGGTAGTATATTCGATCCATCCTCAATGGACCAAGTAACTCCAGGTGTATTAAAATCACCTAGAACTATCAACTGATCCCTATCGGAAAGCTTATTTGCAACGGACTTAATAACGGAAAGGTGATTTAAATAATCAGGAAGTTCAGACAACGGCGGAATATATGAGCAAGTTATGTATATAAAGTTACCAGGAAGCGATAACTTTACACAAATAAATTCAATGGTATTGAATTCATCAAAAAATAACTCATCAGACGGGAAGTTTGAATCAACTCCAATTAAGACTCCAATTTAAGTAGTCAATATATTGAATATACTATTTAATAATTAAAATAGTTAATATATTAATTATACTACTTTAATATACAAATACATACTTAAATATTGTATATACATTTTATAAAAATTACCCATTTTTAGTATTTCTTATGAATATTAAATTTGGTTAAATGATTTTGCACCTTTTAATTTGATTTGTAAAACGCGCGCTTTTGGCTGAATTGTAAGCGACACTAATAAATAAATAATATTTTATTGAAAAATTAAAAAAAAATGGCACCGAAAAAACATTCTAAAAAATATAACAAAACGCTTTCGACAACTTGAAAAAAAGTTATAAATATGTATTCGTGTTATTATAAATAGTTTAACTTTTTAATAATATTAGAGGAGGAGATATAAATGAAAAATGTGACAGTATATATGTAGGAACAACTAAATCCAAACTAAAAACTCGAATATCACAACACAGATTAGACTTCAAATTAAGACACCAAGCTAATATACAAAAACAGCACTTATGGCCCTCTGTAAAACCAGCGGTCACTCACCAAATTTTGAAGTAACGACTATTTTTGAACAAGAACAACATTACAAACAAGAGGGAACGCTATAGTCGAGTGCCTCGACTATTAGATACCCGTTACTTAGCTAAACAACTTAATATAAATATGCCTTCTTGTATATTTTTTTTTGTTTTTTTTTAACATAATGTGAATTATAGTGACCACAGGAATAAAGGGCAACAAGTTCAAATTATCAATCTCTCAGTGCTGGCAGCTTTACAGCACGAGCATCAACACCAGCGCTGCTTTAGCGCAGGCAGCTTTTGTCCTGAACCAGCAGCTGTGTTTATGTTTATGTTTTTGAGTGCAATAAATTGACTAGAACATACATACTTATATACTTACATTCTTAAATAGTATTATGTATATTAAAGTCTAAATGTTTGCACAACACGAGTAACGGGTATGCGAATAGCTTTCTTTGAAAGGATCTTTGCCGGGCGATTGCAACTGTGTACAATGTAAATGCATACATATGTATATGCTTACATACATACACACATACGCCATTGTTTGACTCAGACCTCCAATTCGGCTAACTTGATTTGATTTGCATAGTTCTTGGGATATAATTCGGTATTGACAAATGAAAACCATCGCAATTTCCTTTAATAGAAAACCTTATCGAGAATTAACGTTGACTCTGTTGAGCACCTTGGCCAGCTGTTCCAAAGTCATCCGTTAGATGGCGCCATGAAAGGCGGAAATGTAGGTGCTAGCCAGGCTTAAGCGTTTAATGGGTTTTTGGGCGTTAGAGTGGGCGTGGCAAACTTTTATTAGGCCAATCGATATTTATTGACGAAACAAATACATATCAATTAAAATTTTCATAATATCGTTAAAACTGTGGCCACAGCTTGTGGCTTGTGGGCGTCAGAGGGGCGTGGCACCATTTTGAAACAAACTTGCGCTGCGTAGGAACTCCTAAAATCTACATGCAAAATGACAATCTTCTAGCTTTTATAGTTTCCGAGATCTCAGCGTTCATACGGACAGACAGACGGACATGGCTAGATCGACTCGGCTAGTTATCCTGAACAAGAATATATATACTTTATAGGGTCGGAAACGCTTCCTTCTACCTGTTACATACTTTTGCACGAATACAATATACCCTTTTACTCTACGAGTAACGGGTATAAAAAGGGATACTTTCGCAGCCTTTAACAATTTTTCCTATCTCCTTTAAGATATAGACTTCCGAGCGGCAAGCGTTTTTACCCTAATCAAGATATGCGTAAATAAATAAGAATTGGAAAAATGTATGTTAGTAGCTTACACACTGCGCGAAATATTATGATAATCATCAAACTTAGGCCGATTTCACCCTATGGGAGCTATAGGATATAGACGTCCGATCGGCACACGCTTTCACCTTGATCAATGTATGCATAAAAAAATACGAGTTGGAAAGATTCATGTCAATAGCTTTTATACTGCGCGAAATATCCCAAAAATCATAAAATTTTAATCGATTTTACCCTTTTGTTCCTATGGGAGCTATAGTACATAGACGACCGATCGTCACGCGCTTTAGTCTAATCAAGGTATGCATAAAAAAATACGATTTGGAAAGATTCATGTCAATAGCTTGTATACTGCGCGAAATATCCTAAAAATCATTAAATTTTAACCGATTTTACCCTTTTGTTTCTATGGGAGCTATAGGATATAGACGTCCGATCGTCACGCGCTTTTACCCTGATCAAGGTACCTATAAAAAAATAAGATTTGGAAAAATTTAAGTCAATAGCTTTTACACTGCGCGAAATATCATCCATTCTTGCAAGTTATATCCGATTGTTCCTATGGGAGCTATAGGATATAGACATCCGATCGGGGTTTTCAAACTTGATCTGCGTACACTTGTTTTAGGACGACTGTGAAAGTTTCAGATCGCTAGCTTTTAAACTTAGCTCGCAAATGGTATTGAAACAGACGGACAGACGGACGGACGGACGGACGGACAGACGGACAGACGGACATGGCTATATCGACTCCCCTATTGATCCTGATCAAGAAAATATATACTTTATAGGGTCGGAAACGTCTCCTTCACTGCGTTACAAACTTCTGACCAAAATTATAATACCCTCTGCAAGGGTATAAAAAGGACCCATTGTGACTTGACATTCAGATAACTTGAAATCCATTAAGCAGATTTACTAAAGTCAGTGTAAATGACGTCTGTTTGAAAACTTCTATTGAAGCCTTTTATCACAAATGTAGTCAGCTCTAGAAGGTTTGTGATTGTGGATCTACGTTTAATAAATCCGTGTTGGTACGGAGAAATTGATCTACAAAGGTGCTGCAAATGAGGAGTAATAATTTTTTCAAAAATCTTAGGCTGACAACTTAGAATTACATCTATAGTTACTGGCTTCTTGTTACCTTTTTTTAAAAGAGGAATAACAAATGATTCCTTCCGTATATATGGGAAATGGGAGGTTTCTAGAGATAAGATAAACAACTTGTGAAGAGGTTTGCACAGGGCCTTAGCGCAATACCTAAGCACGCACCCAGGAATACCATCGGGACCTGGCGAATAAACAGGCTTAATACGAAGAAGATCCAAAAGAAGACAGCTTTCTGTTAAAGCCTCCTCTTTTCTTCTTTGCTATCAGAATACAAGAGGCTTACTTAGTAAGCTGACTAAATTGTATTCGGATAGTTTTTCTTTTCCATACAATATTATGGTATGTACAGAGACCTGGTTAAGGTCGGATATTTTTAGCTCCGAAATTCTCCCGGGTAAGTACACAATTTATAGGTGAGAGGTGGAGTCCTGATTGCTGTCGACTCTATCTTTTCGTCTGAATTACTAACTTTCGAAGAATTTTATGACATCGAATTCCTAGGTATAAAATTATCGTTTCCCGGTAGTTTTGTATATATTACTTGTTCATATATCCCACCATCATCTGAGTTCCCTACTTACGCAAATCACCTTTCCGTTATTCAGTCCATTTCCAAAAACTGTCGGATCGAGATCAGTTAATTGTATTAGGTGATTTTAATATACCTAGTGCGACATGGTCCCCTGACGAAAACTCTAATATTTTACTTCCTTTAGCGCAGCATGACTTTATTGACGGCTTGCTTGACATTGCGCTATCCCAAGTGAACCATGTTAAGAACTCCTTAGGACGTTTACTGGACTTGTGTTTTGTTTCAAATTCAGAAGGCGTTTGCCTATCAAGAACGTCACCAATTACACAACCAGAAGATCCTTATCATCCAACTCTAGAGCTGACTGTAGACGCAAGAACAGAGCTGAATAAAAAATCCGAAAAGTCGGTTAAACGAATCCGCTGCTTTCGTAAGGCAAACTTTCATCTTTTAAATACTTTTATATCCGGCTATGACTGGTCCGAATTTTATTCATGCACTAACGTGGCTAAGGCCGTTAATATCTTTTATAATGCATTGAATTCCTTCTTTTATCTGTGTGTTCCGTTATACTATCCGTCAATTTCAAATAAACCTCCATGGTTTAATAAAGAGTTGTCACACCTAAAAAATATAAAGTCCAGACTTTTCAATAAATTTAAAATGTGCGGTTCACAATCTGCCTTCTCTCGGTACCTAAGGGCTCGGTCAAATTTTATCGTGCTTAACGCCCGGTGTTATAAAAGCTATTTGACTCGTTGTAGGGTCCAATTTTCACAAGATCCAAAACAGTTTTATAATTTTGTTAACACTAAGCGTAAATCAGCCTGTTACCCTGCATCACTATCATTCGAAAACTCTACGGCAAATTCTGATCAGGCAATTGCCGATCTATTTGCCCAGTTTTTCCAGACAACATATTCTGTTTCATCCCGTCCAAATCCGTCTTATTCAAATGCCATACCCAAGTCGAACTTGATTTTTTGTCCGAGGTTAAGCGAAAGCTCCTTCTTTTGGATCTTCATAAAGTTAAGCCTGTCTATTCACCGGGTCCGGACGGAGTTCCAGGCTGCGTGCTGAGGTACTGTGCTGAAACTCTGTGTAGACCTCTGTACAAATTGTTTACCTTGTCTTTAAAAACATCTCATTTCCCACTTATTTGGAAGGAGTCATTTGTCATTCCCTTCATAAGAAAGGAAATAAATGCAATACAAGTAATTACAGAGGCATATCCAAATTATCCGCCATCCCAAAGCTTTTTGAAAACACTATTACACCCCATTTGCAACATCTTTGTAGATCGATTATATCTCCATGTCAACATGGATTTATAAGGCGAAGATCTACGGCGACAAACCTCTTGGAGCTAACGTCTTTTGTAATAAATGGCTTTAGAAAGAACATACAGACTGACGTAGTTTACACTGACTTTAGTAAAGCGTTTGATTCAGTAAATCACTCGCTACTTGTATTAAAGCTAGACTTATTAGGGTTTCCATGTGATCTTCTAACATGGATCTCAAGTTATCTGAGTGGTAGGACTCAACGAGCCCTCTTTAAAAACTCGATCTCTGATTTGATCCGAGTTACTTCAGGCGTCCCACAAGGAAGCCACCTTGGCCCACTTCTTTTACTTTATTTATAAACGATCTCCCTCTAGTCTTGACAAAGTCGCGTGTCCTTATGTACGCAGATGACGTTAAGTTATGCCTGCAATATAACGAAATTTCTAGCAGTTCAGACTTACAATCTGACCTAAACGCTTTTCAAACATGGTGTTGTGAAAATCTTTTGGATTTAAATAGCGCTAAGTGCAAAGTAATGACATTTTTTCGGGTGAACCCACAATATGCAACGTATACGCTGGGTGGTTGCGCGTTGTCTAGAATTACGCATGTTGATGACCTTGGCGTCCTCCTTGACCCTAAACTTAAGTTTTGTGACCATATTACGTCTATGGTGAATAAAGCCAGGGAGTACTTGGATTTATTAAAAGGTGGTCAAAGGAATTCGATGATCCCTATGTTACAAAGACTCTCTTCATTTCACTAGTCCGTCCAATCCTGGAGTACTGTTCTGCAGTTTGGAGTCCGCAGTATGGTGTACATATAGACCGGATAGAGTCTGTGCAAAAGAACTTTTTATTATTTGCTCTACGGGGCCTTAACTGGAATGCAAGCCTTATTTTACCATCCTACTCTAGTCGACTTCTCCTAATTAATCTACCATCCTTAGTAAACCGTAGAACGATGCTTGGCACAACTTTTATCTATAAACTCATTCACGGGGATGTGGAGAGTCCCGAGTTACTGGGTCGCATAAGCTTCTCCGTGCCTAATAGAATTACCAGGAACTATATTCCTGTTACATTAAATATTTGTAGATCTAACTTTGATATGCATGAACCGTTTATAGTACTGTGTAACGACTATAATAAACTATACCACATTATTTCTACTACCGACTCTTTGCCAAGCCTAAAATCATTAATTTTATCTTACCTAGCACAAAATTAGTATTAGTATTAGTTTCGTACGTATTTGTAATCTTAGTCTGTCCGCTTCTACATTGTGCTTTTAACTTCTCGCGATCTCGTTTTTACGCCTATTAGGCCCCGCGCGTAACAAGCACTGCTTGGTGTCGTAAGGGCCACTTGTTTGCGCTGATCATAGTGCATCAACGCCCGAAAAAAAAAAAAAAAAAAGTGGGACAGAATATGAGGTTTGACTTGGACATGGTGTAAGAATAAGGCTGTGATGAATAATCTAAAGTAGAGTAAGTCGTTTGAAAAAATTGGGCAAATAAATCGGCTATTGCCTGATCAGTGGTTGCCGTCATGTTTTCGAACGACAGCGAGGAAGGAAAAGAATTAGATTTACGCTTGGTGTTAACAAAATTATAAAACTGTTTCGGGTCCTGAGAGAACTGGACCTTACAACGGTTTAAGTAACTATTATAACACTGAGCATTAAGCACGGTAAATCTTGACCGAGCACTTAAATATCTAGTAAAAACAGATTGAGAGCCGGTATTTTTATATTTCCTAAAAAGTCTGGACTTTACATTTCTTAAGTGTGTCAACTCTTTGCTAAACCAAGGTGATTTATTGGAAATTGACGGATAGTTCCAAGGAACACAGGAATTAAAAAATTAGTTTATTACAGTGTAAAAAACATTAAGCATCGGACATATTATTGTATAAGTAAAGATCAGGAATAAAAGCCAGAAATAATATTATTTAGCCACAAAAAGTCTGCCTTGCGAAAACAATGTATTCGTTTGGATAATTTTTCTTCTATAACTCTATTTGTAGGGTGATATGGATCTTCAGGTTGCGTGAGTGGTATTACTCTGGACAGAAACACACATTCAGGATTTGATACAAAACACAAATCAAGTAGGCGACCTAATGAATTTCGAACATGGTTTACTTGAGATAGAGATATGTCAAGCAGGCCGTCAATAAAATCATGCTGTGCTATAGGTAGTAAGACATTCGATCCATCCTCAGTGGACCAAGTAACTCCAGGTATATTAAAATCACCTAGAACTACCAACTGATCCCTATCGGAAACCTTATTTGCAAAGGACTTAATAACGGAAAGGTGATTTAAATAATCAGGAAGTTCAGACAACGGCGGAATATATGAGCAAGTTATGTATATAGAGCTACCAGGAAGCGAAAACTTTTCACAAATAAATAATTCATCAAAAAATAACTCCTCAGACGGTAGGTTTGCATCAACTCCAATTAAGACTCCACCTCCCCGTCAAGAGGGACGGTCATACCTATATATTGTGTACTTACCTGGAAAAACTTCAGAGCTAAAGATCTCCGGCTTTAACCAGGTTTCTGTAAACACAATAATATGAGATGCAAAGGAAATCGGAATACAATTTAGTGAGCTTGCTACGCAAACCTATTGCATTCTGATGGAAAGAAGGAGGTTAGAAGTTAGTTTTTTGAAATTGGTACACTGGTTTGGACTCGATTAGGAACTTTTACTCCCAAGGGCCCCTTCTTCTTTATCTTAGCCTCGAACTCTTCTACAACCATATTATCCGGCCAAAAGTCGCCCGAGCATATGCCTTCAAAAAGCTCGTTAGGGACAGTTATCTTGAAAGATGAAATGTCTCTAGCATAAGAAAACTTAAACTTTTCCACCTTTACACTATTACAATCGGCTTTAGTTTCGTCTTGTAGATAAGACAAACCATCAGAAGATGTTTGATCAGGGGAAAGCCGAGAAACGCTTAGAATAGAATAGCATAGCTTACGACTATTAAACTGCGAATCCAGGGCAGAGAGGAGATCATCAGCTCATCGAAAACTATCTCTAGCAACTCCGAAACAGCTAATCAGACCGCCTTTAGTTTGGCGCATGAACGATTTCATCTCGTTCGCAACCTCGACACATGCGTCACAACAAAACTGCAAATTGGACCCCATTGAAAGGTCATCACTTGTCCGGCCAGTAAAACCGGCGCACTTGGTGTGCACCATATTTTCACACAGCTAGCAAGTCATATTAGACTGGTCAGCCCTGATTACGAGGCTGCATTTTTTGCAGAAACAGACTACATTTTTATTATTCATTTTATCTATTGGAACCACTGTACCAAGAAAACGAATTGAAATTTATAAGCGAGCAGTTATAAGTACCGCAAGAGCGCCGAAACTTCACGCTTAGAACTTTCAAAGCAAAGAGAGCAAGAGAGAGGGAGCGTAACTTAGTTAAAGTGCATGCACAAAAGAGAAACGACGGGGATATAAGAAAAGTAAACACAATTTATTAGTATTATTACAAGTGCACTCGCGAAGCGAACGGAGCTATGTTTGAATAACCGGAAGAAAATGAAAATTGTTTTTATAAAACCCACCGATGGGAATAAACGAAACAAAAATACAAAATTCGAAGCGCAGAAAAAAAACACGACCGTTCACTTTGAAAGTCAAAAGACCATTGATTGATTTTGGGCTTGCTAGAAGCAGAAAGTGAGCTTTAAACCCAAATCCTCGCCACTCTTACCTATTTATACCCGTTACTCGTAGAGTAAAAGGGTATATTGTATTCGTGCAAAAGTATGTAACAGCTAGAAGGAAGCGTTTCCGACCCTATAAAGTATATATATTCTTGATCAGGGTCACTAGCCGAGTCGATATAGCCATGTCCGTCTGTCCGTCTGTCCGTATGAACGCTGAGATCTCGGAAACTATAAAAGCTAGAAGATTGTCATTTTGCATGCAGATTCTAGGAGTTCCTACGCAGCGCAAGTTTGTTTCAAAATGGTGTCACGCCCCCTTTAACGCCCACTTATATACGATTTTAGAAATTTAAATATTTCGGAAAAGTAAAAATGCAGTTTTATTGTGTTTATCAATACCTATCGAAATGTTGAAATTTTTCAAATCGGACCATTCGTTAAAAAGTTATGCGTGATCAAAGTTTCTATCTCCATCTCCCTCGCACTCCCTTTACCTGAGTAACGGGTATCTGATAGTCGGGGCACCCGACTATAGCGTTCTCTCTTGTTTTTTTTTAATACTAAGATAAATTATTTTTTCTGTTGTGCTTTCGATGAACATTATGATTTAATTTTTCAATTTAGGTAATTTAGGTAAATTTTAAGCCAATGCAATATTTTTTTTCAATATAATTTATTTAAAATTCTTTAATTATACCCGTTATTCGTAGAGTAAAAGGGTATATTGTATTCGTGCAAAAGTATGTAACAGGTAGAAGGAAGCGTTTCCGACCCTATAAAGTAATTGATATGTATTTGTTTCGTCAATAAATATCGATTGGCCTAATAAAAGTTTGCCACGCCCACTCTAACGCCCAAAAACCCATTAAACGCTTAAGCCTGGCTAGCGCCTACATTTCCGCCTTTCATGGCGCCATCTAACGGATGACTTTGGAACAGCTGGCCAAGGTGCTCAACAGAGTCAACGTTAATTCTCGATAAGGTTTTCTATTAAAGGAAATTGCGATGGTTTTCATTTGTCAATACCGAATTATATCCCAAGAACTATGCAAATCAAATCAAGTTAGCCAAATTGGAGGTCTGAGTCTAACAATGGCGTATGTGTGTATGTATGTAAGCATATAAATATGTGTGTGTTTACATTGTACACAGTTGCAATTGCCCGGCAAAGATAACTCCTTTCAAAGAAAGCTATTCGCTATACCCGTTACTCGTGTTGTGCAAACATTTAGACTTTAATATACATAATTCTATTTAAGATGTGTTTAGCCAATATAAGTATGTATCTTTAATATTTCTAGTCAATTTATTGCACTCAAAAACATAAACATAAACACAGCTGCTGGTGCAGGACAAAAGCTGCCTGCGCTAAAGCAGCGCTGGTGCTGATGCTCGTGCTGTAAAGCTGCCAGCACTAAGAGATCGCCGAGTTCAAATTGATAATTTTTTAGCTGAGTAACGGGTATTTAATAGTCGAGGCACTCGACTATAGCGTTCTCTCTTGTTTTTTTGTGTATTTAAAATGACTTTTATAAAATATTTATTTATTAATTTTTTTTCTTTACTAAGTATTTTATTTTTTATGATAGATCTGTGTAAATATTTTTGTATGGCTGTTTCGGTTTTCATTTGGATATGGAAAATATTTGAAAGCTGGAATTTGTGTTAATATTTTTCAAAATATCTTGAGTGTTTAATTTTATCCAGGTTGAAGTCTTTTTCTTTTTTTGAATTTGCTTTTATTTATTGAATCTTCTCTTTATTTTGAGAGTAACAATAAGTTTACGAAACATTAAAATTTAACTAACAGTATAATAAGACTGCATTCGGGTTGCGCGTTCCTCAAGTCGGTCGCTGGGTGGGTAAGTCATTGCGACGAAGGCGTGATTGGTCGATCAACCTTGTTAGACCTCTCGCCAGGTGGTTAGGGTGCAACGATAGCTTGGTAAAGTACTTTTCCTTCTGTTCTGCGATCACTTCTTTGACTGGTAGAATGTTTAAGTCGCGATGTATGTTTTCGTTCCAAACGTACCACGGTGCCGCGGTGATTGTTCTCAAGATCTTCGACTGAGCTCGCTGAACTATGTCAATATTGCTATTGCTGGCATTCCCCATAACTAAGAGCCGTACATCATATACATATAGGTTTTAGTACCGAGTTATACAGCAGGATTTTATATTCAAGACTAAGGGGAGACCGAGCGTTGATGAGCCAATGAAGGCTACTGGCTTTTAGCTTTAGGTGTGTTCTTTTGGCTTCAATGTGCCGGCGCCATATGAGTCTTCTGTCGAGGTGTACTCCTAGATATGTCACTTCGTTTGCTTGCGGGAGTAGAGTATGGTTTAACATGAGCGGTGGGCAGTTTTGCCTGTTCAGGGTGAACGTAACGTGCTTGCATTTTTGTTCGTTCACTTTAATTCCCCAATCTGATAGCACCAGAGCGAGCTGCGCAGTTGCTTGCATCGGGCATTTTGAGCGGCAGAGAATGGCTGTATCATCAGCAAACGTAGATGTTGTTAGTCGTGTGCTTGTTGGGATGTCTGCTGTGTAGAGGACATATAATGTTGGCCCAAGCACGCTTCCTTGAGGAACTCCAGCTCCAATAGTGAAATCGTCAGTTATAGCAGTGTTGCATCGAACAGCAAATTTTCTGTCGTAGAGGTAAGACTCTAAAAGCTTATTAGACCTTCTAGCCAAACTCTATCAAATGCTTGAGAGATGTCTAAAAATATGGCAGTACAGTACTCTCGTTTTTCGAAAGCATTCCGAATTTCTGATGTTATCCGGTTGACCTGCTCAATTGTTCCGTGCTTTTCACGAAACCCAAATTGATGTGACAGAATTCCTTCCTGGATTCTTAGGTATGTGTTTATCCGAGTCAATGCGCATTTTTCAAAGAGTTAAGATAAGCAGGAGAGTAGGCTTATAGGTCTATACGACGTGGGAATTGTGTGGTCTTTTCCTGGCTTTGCTGTCATTATTATAATCGACTTTTTCCATCTCACTGGAAAGTGGCCAAGTTTTGCGATGGCATTAAAAAGGTGGGTGATAGTACAAACTGCGCAATATGGGAGCTCAATGATCATTTTGGGAGTTATGAGGTCGCAGCCCGGGGATTTTTTCGGATTCAGCTGATTTTTGATGATGTTAACGATTTCGTTTGGGCGAAACTCAATTGGTTCATGTTGATGCTGAGGCTCATGTGGTAAAGTCGGCAAGGTGAACGCACTAGTGGCAGGGTTTGGTTGGAAGACATTTTTAAGGTGGTTGGCAAACGTGCTGGCTCTGTCTGCATCGCTGCGCGCTTAGCCGCCTGTGGGATTTCTAATAGGCATCACGGTTACTTTCGTGAGCTCTCCATAGGGAGTGTTTTGTACTAGATGTTCACAATTGCTCTATGTAGCGTCGGTGGACATGTGCTTCTTCTTGCTGTAAAGCTTTTGTGAGTTTACGTGAGGCATATTTTAAGCGTTGCCTAGCAGATGGCGATCTGCGGAGCTGCCACTCTCGACGTAAGTGTCGCTTTTCGTGGACGAGCTTTTCTATTTGTAGATTTGTCTTCTTTTGGTTGCTTTGCGTACTTGTAGTTTGGGGTTTTGAAACTCGAGCTGCAGAGACGAGTACAGACTCCAGTGTATTAACAAAACTGTGTACGTTGGCTTCATAGTTGAGATGAAGACTTAGCTCAATGTGTGATCTAATGTATTTCTTGTAGTTAACCCAATTGGGTTTCTGTGATGCCAATTTAAACGATTGCTCCAATGCGCCTGGATGTCGGAGTAAAATAAACAGGAAAGGCGAGTGATCAGATTTTTATACCCTTGTAGAGGGTATTATAATTTTGGTCAAAAGTGTGCAACGCAGTGAAGGAGACATCTCCGATCCTATAAAGTATATATATTCTTGATCAGGATCACCTCCTGAGTTGATATAGCCATGTCCGTCTGTCCGTCTGTCCGTGTGTCTGTCCGTCTGTCTGTTTCTACGCAAACTAGTCTCTCAGTTTTTAATTGAAACTTTGCACACACCCTTCTTTCCTTTGCACGCAGTATATATGTAGGAACGGCCGGGATCGGCTGACTATATTCTATAGCGGCCATATAACTGATTGATCGGAAATGCCATAACTTTGGTGTTTGTAAAGTTAGGAAGTTGGTATTTTCTATGGGTTTTATTTTTACCCAATCAATCCGACCTATCAAATCGAAAAGATCGGCAGACTATATCCTATAGCTGCCATATAACTGAACGATTGGAAATGTCATAACTTTGGTGTATATCATATCTTCAAAGTTGCTTTTTGACTGCTCCGGGAATTGTTGCTGCTGAACCGTGTTCGGATCTTGGTATGCTGATTGCAGAAATGAACTTTTTGAGACAGGGTTACCAAGTCCTGATTTTAAAGAGCTTCCGTAAGTCTTAACATCTAGTTTTTCTGGTGTTTTATTTTTTTTAATAAAATTATATTCTAATGATTTGGGGTTGAAAATACCTAATCTTTCCTAACTCAATGCCTTTTTGGAATTTTGTGGAATGGTTTTTATTGAAAACTATCCATTACAATTTTCGTTCCTGTTCGTTGTTAATTTAATTTAATTTTTTGTTATTCCTTGATTAAATATTTCTGTTACATGATTTAATGATGCATCTAAATTGTTTATATTTTTTCTACTTAAGAAAAATATATATAAGCTTTATTTACAAATAAACACATAGCTTTACACCTTTTGGTTTTCTTTATTTGTCATAACTTATAACAAATTATGACAGAAAATAATACGTGAATTTATAAAGCCGAAATTAGGGGGATATCGAGTGTACTCATATAAGTTAACACCAGCAAACTGCCCCATTCCCTTTACCCCTCTTGAGCCCTACGACACCGAACACCGCACCATTCTATTCACCCCTCTCGGCCACCCACAAACTGGAACCCATTCCCTTCACCCCACTCAGTCATCAACGGCAAAAACATTCAAGTGGCTATAATTCCAAGTGGCTGTAATAACGCCGCTGAGATATGAGACCATCAACAGCAATGCAGCAATGCAGCAACAGCGACCCAGCGACCAAGCGACCGAATGTCAACAACGTCAGAACGACAGCGACAGCGACGGAACGTCAGCGATCGAATTGCATCGGCAACAGCGCAATAACGGAAGAACACCGACCGTCGGCTAGCTGCCTCAGCTATAGCCGCCGCTACCCCTACCCTTCGCCGAGCCCAGGCATAAGTGCAGCGTTAGCATCTGGAGTGTAGAAACACATTAGGGCAGACACCCAAAACCGTTGGTGTCGGCTTGGATATTTCCGAAACCGCTCTGACAGCGGTACGCTGACGTCGCGGCGCTGCCCAAGCCAACAAGCCACCAAAATAAGATTGTTAGAATTAATTCTGTTTGTACCCCCGATCTGAGCACAACTATATTTGTATAATAAAACCACTTGAAACGAAACAATTCGATTACAGTTTTATTTTAAAGTAAAATCGTATTAATTCAAAGCAAAGTAAGAAGGACGAAAGGAAGAAGGACGAAGGAGCAGCAGGACGAATCAGCATGAAATTCGTATAATTTAGGTAATATAAAGGGAATTATCCCCCCTCTGACCATGACTGGTCATAACTTATATATGTAGGATCGCGGGTGATTGGTGTAATTACAACTCCAAATAAAGTGACTTTAATTCAAAACGGAAAAACGTAAGGTTTTGTGAGTTTACATCTTCTCTCCCGGAAACACAGAAACCAAAAGCGACTACTTCGTGCCACGATTCTTTTCGTCCAGTATCGATATTTGTAAATACATGTGAAGATAATATTAACGTAAATAAACTAAAATAAATGTCTAATATGTTTATGCAGAACTATTGTAGTCATGACCAAGGAGTTGTTATACCCGTTACTCGTAGAGTAAAAGGGTATATTGTATTCGTGCAAAAGTATGTAACAGCTAGAAGGAAGCGTTTCCGACCCTATAAAGTATATATATTCTTGATCAGGGTCACTAGCCGAGTCGATATAGCCATGTCCGTCTGTCCGTATGAACGCTGAGATCTCGGAAACTATAAAAGCTAGAAGATTGGCATTTTGCATGCAGATTCTAGGAGTTCCTACGCAGTGCAAGTTTGTTTCAAAAAGGTGCCACGCCCCCTTTAACGCCCACAATCGCTTATATACGATTTTAAAAATTTAAATATTTCGGAAAAGTAAAAATGCAGTTTTATTGTGTTTATCAATACCTATCGAAATGTAGAAGAAATTTTTCAAATCGGAAAATTCGTTAAAAAGTTATGCGTGATCAAAGTTTCTATCTCCATCTCCCTCGCACTCCCTTTACCTGAATAACGGGTATCTGATAGTCGGGGCACCCGACTATAGCGTTCTCTCTTGTTTTCTTTTCTTTTCCCACAATCGGTCATCCTGAATTATCATTCGGCTCGAATGAGGGTTCTTCTGCAGATTCAAATTGAGGATTCGATTTCTTCATATGTTCAGGAACGTTTGATCTGGATCTTCATAGTCAACAACTTTCTCCACATCATATCGGCCGTGAGGCACAGTTCTGACGATTTTGTAAGGTCAAATATATGTAGGAATTGGTGCTTCAACTTGAAGCCGGTTCCGTACTGCGTGCGCTTTATAGCTACGTTCTAACACTTCGATAGCGGCGTCTTCAAGGAACATGATCAGCTCTGATACTTTGTTAGTTCTCATTTCAACGCCTGTCAGTATCTTAAAAGGTAAGAATCTCGTGCTTCTTGGGGGTGTGCTTTTCATTACTTGCTGTACAACTTCTAAATGCTTATGCCAGCTACACGATTTTTTCTGAAAAAGCTTGGCTAACATCGGAATCACGGTCTTATGGATCCGCTCCACTTGACCATTTCTTCGGGGAACTCCGGTGGTAATCAGATGCTGTATGCCGCTTAAATGTATTTGCAACAAACGCAGGTCTCTATCTGATATTATGCGCTTATGGTTTCCAAACACTGCCGCTTGACGAGTAAGTCGATCAATAACTCCTTCAGCCGTTGTATTTCTTGTCGGGTGGAGCCAGAGAACTTAGAGAACGCATCTATCACAACGAGAATGTAATTATAGTTCTTGCTGGTCTGGTCTATTGATCCTACATGGCCAACATTATATGTTTCCAACGCCTTTTTACTAAGAATTGTTCTTTCTTATGGACCATTCGAATGATTTCCTCTTCCTTCAGAGTCGGCACCACGTTCAACTCAACTTTAAGGAATTTTGCCGCGCTTTTTCATTGTTAAAGCAAAGGCGTTGCAGTCTGTAATAAATTTAAACTTTATACCCAATAAACGCCATTTTTTCAAAGCTTCGACTATAGCTAACATTTCGAGCTCGTAAGGGTGGTATTTCTCTTCATCTGGCTTCGTTTTTCAGCTTAGATATTGAATTGTTGATCGTCCGGATCTCCTCCGTAGCCGTGCATGGAACCGTCTGTGTGTATCTCCGTTTGAGCTTTTGGATTGAATAATCGCAGCACCGGTGCAGATATCAACGCTACCTTTAGTTGCTTAAATGTTAGGCGTTGGTTTTCAGCGAATCGGAAGAGAACTTCCTTACGAACCAAGTCAGCAACGCGTAATCAGAATTCATTTCGCATAAAATTATCTTTCGATCACGTGGAATCGAAAAGTTCTTGACTGTTTGCGTTTTGGCATTCGATGGTCTTATCGTCCCCCTTTTGTCGATATAACCCAAAAAGTCAACCTTCTCGTGAGACTCTGCAGCTCGGTTTAAGACACGCTCTAACTTTTGGATTCCTTCTTCTACATCCTTAGAAGGAATAATGAGATCATCCAAGTATGTTACAACTGTACCATCGAATTCTGGTCAACTGGTACAAGGAAAAAACCATTCGCTAAATCAAATGTTGTAATGAAGCTGTTTCCCCGCAGTCTTTCAATGACATCATCTATAAGTGGCATCGGAACATGATCTTTGGAAATCCTCGCGTTTAGCCGTCTGTAGTCGCAACAAAGCCGCTTGCTGCCGTCCTTCTTAGGTACCAAGACATCTGGTGAGGCATGCTCAGTTGAACTTGGCTGAATAATCTTTTCTGCTAGCCATTTCTCAACCTCGTTGTCTACAATTGACTTGTCTGCATGTGAAATGGGTCGAGGGCGTTCATAGACTGGGTACTCGTCATTTAGCAAAATCTTCATTTGAATGGGACTAGTAGTTGATGATTAAATCTTTCAGAGTTTCAGCAATTGTTCTGTCCAGATCAGCGATGTCAATCTTTAACTCTGACTCTACCTCTTCCTCTGTGGTAAACGATTCCTGGATATTCAGTTTTATTTTTGGTTGAAATTTTATCGACTTCTCTGAGAATATCAAGTCCACTAGCTTCAGTATGCTATTTCCGATGACTGCTGTGTACTGAATATCATATCTGCTAGCTACGTGAAATTTTAAGTCCAAATAAATGTTGTCTACCAAAATTTGGCAGCTTACTATTACAAATGCCGACCAGACAGTGCTTTTCATCAACAATCTCGATATTTCCAAACATCTCAACCACGTCGTCACGGATAAGGCAGATTTCACAGCCTGTATCGATCAAAGCGGAGATACGAACGCCATTACATGCAATTTCTTTAAAAATACCTTTTCCACTGCTGCTGATATGGTTCGTTATTGAGATGGCACTTTTTCCTTCCTTCTTTTTAGCTGTCCTAGTACCTGGACAATTCGATGCCTTATGGCCAGGCTGTTTGCACCCGTAGCATTTGTTTGGTCACATCAGGTTTTTTGTCTTCGTTGGTAAAATAAGATTTTGCCGTATTAAGCACTTGAGGGTGACTGCTACTAATTTTGTCATATATAGGTAAATATAATTGGCTCCATAAGTTCCTGCAGAGTCCTGCCCTGATATAAGTTGCTTTTGGTGGTACTCGAGTCGGGTATACCTTTGATGAAGTACTCCATAAGACTGGCATCATCCAAATTTACAGGCTTTCCTATTTCCATTAGCGAATAGAGATACTCCCTGTAATCCTTATTTGAGCTATTAATAGTAATTTGTCATACATTATCTACAAGTTAACTTATGAGAAATTATCACAGAAAATAATAAGTGAATTTATAAAGCCGAAATTAGGGGGATATCGAGTGTACTCATATATATGTCGGACAGATTTGCAAGTGATAAGTTCACATTAACTTTCTAAGACGTAAGGCTGCCTGAATGCACGTATTACGTTTTTGGCCCTAACAAATAAACTTAAAGCTTTTCAATCGATTAAATAATTTTTGGCGGTTGATAAAAAGCACACAAAATTATGAGTCTCAGCTTTGAAAGCTCCCCGAAGATTCTAACGGGACTTATCTTTCGGTATACACAAGCCATATGTTTTTCCGCATGTAAAAAATACGGGGCTTCAGGCAGGCTTACGTCTTAGAGGGTTAAGGAGGATTATGGCCCTTTTTTTAATTTTTTTCTGAATGTACAACATTTGAAGAATATTTCGACCTTTTTTTTTAAATTTTTTTTTTCTGAATGTACAACATTTGAAGAACATTGCGTAAAAATTTCATCCGACTAAAACTTTCGAAGTTATGGGCAGTTGAACATAGGAGATAAAGGGCTGCACGGCCGCATTCAAAACGGCTTATGAGACATTCATCTGCCAATGAGTTGAATGAATTCGGCTGCGAATTGCAATGAATGTGAATGAATGTGTGCGCCGCCGCTGTACTCAACTCATCGAACTCACACATAGAGAGAGCGAATTGAATGCCGAAAGAACCGGTTAAAAATAGTGAGTGTGATGAATGACGCATTGTTTCCTTTTACGTGAGCTGTATTTACTATTGCGAAATTAAATAAGAGACAATGATACAATGTTTATTTTCATTTCATGTATGTATATTTCGCTTAAAAACTAATTATCAATTTTTCTTTATTAAATATTATTTATATTAGAATGTAGAAACATAATTTTATTTATGCTTTCTGGATTTTTTGATACACTGCAGCGTTTTTCAGTAATTAAGTTTATGGCATCAGAAATCGCTCTCTCTTTCCCTCTCTCTCTCGTAATAAGCGGCGCACAAATTGTATTCTGAGTATTCAGTCAATTCTATGCTTCATTCATTACGTTTTGCACACACATTCATTCAAGGCCATTTCATATAAATACTCAAAATTGCGCTCAAAAGAAAATACAGTGCGATGCGAACTCGATCAGCTGAATGCGTTGTGCTCAAATTAGAGTACACAACTCAAGAGTACTGAGAGAGTACTAAAATTTGAGTGCAGCCGTGCAGCTCTATAGTAGGTGAGTCAGCTCGTTTTGTATGCGATTTTTCAGTGTCCAAAACTTTAAAACGCTCTCCTGAAAAGTTTCAATTTCACAGTTGGTGAACACGGTCCTGCAAAATCTACTAAGCGAATCGTTTTGAAATTTTGCACACAATTTCTGTACCTAAATCCGCAGGTACTGACGTCGAGTTTTTTTTCTTCTTATTATTTTGCATTTTATAATAACGTTTTTGACTTTAAAGTGTTACCAAAAATCCAAAAATTAAATTTAAAAAAACTCAACATATTAAATAATAATCATTTTTTTTTGCTGTTCACCGCAAAACCTTTTTTCTTGGAGGCGCCTACCGAGCTTTGCTTCGAACGGCTCAATTATTTGTTTTTTTTTATGAAAATTTGTGAAAACGTAGTTTAAATGTTGTACTTTAATATGCTTATAAAATAATTGATCTGACATTAACCGTATCGAGTGAAAAAATTCATGAAAATAGGCCTTTTTTTCCGAATTAATCTGAGCCTGATTATGAGTGAAAATATGCTACCATTTTCACTTTCACTTTCAGAAGACTTAGCTGGAAGCTAAGAGAAAAACAAATGGAAAATACCATTAAAGAACCATCCCCATTGCCCTCCACATCCTCTTCTGCCGTAGAAAACTAGCCCCTACCTTTCATTCTTCCTATGAGTTTCAAATTTTTGCGAATAACCATTCCGTTATCCAAGCCAGTTCTTATAAACTGTCAGACTTCCTGACTTCCTTTAACGCAGGACGAATTTATTAACGGCTTTATTAACATGGCGGTATTATAAGTAAACCACTCTTAAGGACGTTTAATGCACTAGTGTTATGTTTCAAACCCAAAAAGAATTTGTCTATTAAAAGCGTTAACTCCTAAGAAACTTGAAGACCTCTATAACCCAACTCTAGTTCTAGAGCTCTAGAATTCGTTGAAAAATCGAAAAACTGTTGTAGTAATTCGCTGCTTTCATCAGGCAAACTTCCACCGCTTAAATATGTTTTTAATCGGCTTTGACTGGTCCGATCTTTATTCTGGCACTAACATGGCTGATGGCGTTAGTATTAGTAAATTTTAATACATTAAACTCTTCTTTTCCAAGTGTGTTCCGTTTTACTGTCCGTCAATTTCCTATAAACCTCCATTGTTTGATAAAGAGTTGTCACACCTTAAGAATGGTCGGAGTACCATCTGTCTTTTCCCAATACCTAAGGGTTCAGTCAAATTTTAAAAAGCCTAACCAGTCCTGAACGACGGAGAAGCATGATTTGAGACTATTACTAAAGTCTATTATAGTCAGAAGATTATACCCTGAAAGCCTCATGCAAGTCAATGATAGATCTACAATAATTGTATCTTAGGGAATATTTTTTTAGTCAATCTACTTGGCACAGAAAAGTTATGACGACCAAGTGTGTGATATCAATTTCACAATGAATCAGGTTATAAATGAAGACAGTTCCATCGTTCTACGAACTGCTACCCCATATTCTCCAGATTTGACCCCGTGAGACTTCTTTTTGTTTCCAAACTTGAAGGAGTCACTCGCTGGACAGAAATTTGCGTCGATTGAGGAGGTCGTCGCCGCCACAGAGTTCTATTTTGCAGACCTCGAGAAAACGTATTTTTCAGACTGGCTAAAAAGTTTGAGCATCGCTGAGTCAAGTGTTCGTTTTTCTTTTGGTGGCTAAGTACTTATTGGACCTCCCTCGTACTTGAATAAGAAGCATCTCAGTTTTTGATCCGTAAAGCAAAAATAATGATTGTAATGATTCAATACAAAACGGACAAGCGGATGGACAAGCAAAATAGATAAAGTCTTAAGAACATAAAGATAATCGAATTCTTTTGACCACCTTTTAACGGGGTGGTATGGTTAAAACGCTGCAAAATCGTCCATTTTTAACGATTTTTTATTGGCGTACGAAAAGTTTCCGAAACGTTTTTGTTTTTCCAAGTTATAATACAACATTTAAACAATATGTGTAAAAATTTGCATCCAAAAATATTGAAAAGTAAGTGAGATATGGAGATCGCCTCGGGCGGCATATCGAAAAAAAAGGTGATTTGCGGTGCACATCGTAACTAATCACAGAATTAACTAAACTGTAAAATGAAGTGTCATTATTTGTCTGGCCAGTAAAACCAGCACATTTGGTGTGCACCATGTTTTCATAAAGCCAGCAAGTCGTGTAAGGGTGGTGAGCCCCAATTACCAAGCTTCTTTTTTTGCAAAATGACCCCAAATTATTGTTACTCATTATACCTATTCGAACTACTATACAAAGAAAACGAAATATATATTTGTATGTAAGCTGTTATAAATACTGCAAGAGCGCAGAAACTGTACGCATAGACCTTTCGAAGCAAAGACAGAGAGAGACCGGGAGCGTATGTTATTTTAGGGGACCCCCCATTCTCGATTTCAAATTTGACGATTTTCAATGAGCTGGTAAATGAACATATATTATTTTTTAGGCTTTTAACTTTGCATCCATTTATTTAAAGTCTTAAAAAAGAAGAAAAAAATTGTACCTCTTTTTTATTTCATGTTGTATTTTGTCATTAAACAAAAGCACTTCTTTTCGGCGGCGCATGTGATTTCCGCTCACTGGAACAACCGAAAACAAAAATTCCAACGGGATTCGGAAGAGTACATGTTTGGCTCTGGCATGAACTATGATTATTAATTTCGCACAAAAAATAACAAAATGGCGGTCCTTTGAAATTTTTTTATGTGTATATATGTATAGAATAACTTAAAAAAATTTGGAACCGATTGGATTAATAGTTTTTGAGTAACCTCATGCGCCAGTCGTAAAAATACTGTTTCGATGAAAACGCGTTTAAAGTTTTGAGAAGCTGTCGCCGTCACCTGACGCTTCCACCATAAATCGGATATATCTTCAGAAGTTTTTGAAAAGTTCACTTGAATTTTGAAAGGAACATTCTTGAATAGTTATGGGTTCGGATAAAATAAAAAAAAATCGATTTTTTAAAACCGAGAATGGGGGGGTCCCCTTAAAGTGCAAAAAAAGCAACACCAAAAAATACGGATAAATCACAAAAGGAAGACGAGCTATATGATAAAGTCGCCCGATCGGGCTCGGACCTGCAATAGAACGACAACTTTTGGGAAATTTTCAGGCAGATAGCTTTAAAACTGAGGGACTAGTTTGCGTACAAACGGACGAACAAACGGATGAAAAATATTGTATTTTTCTGTTTTTATATTTATAAAAATATTCCTTTGAGATATAGTAATTATTTCCTATTTCCAAATGGGGCAACAATATCATATAGCTGCAATAGAACCGATGGCACAATTCAGCGCAAAATCGTCATAGCTTCATTGTTTATAGTAATATAGGCATAGAAATCGAAATGTAGCCGAAGTATTCTTCCTTTTTTATTTACAATTTTTTTTCGGTTTGTTCCTGTGGGAGCTATATGATAGTCGCCCGATCCGAATCGTTCCGACATATATACCACCTGAAATAGAAAGACAACTTTTGGGAATGTTTCAAGAAGATAGCTTTACAATTGAGAGACTAGTTTGCGTAGAAACAGACGGACCACAACCCCTAGGGTAGGTGGCCTGGCCCGGATACAGGTGGACGACGGAGACGAAGCCGGGACGTCGACCACCCACGCCTCGGGCGACTGGTTGCAATGCCAGGAATGCCACGCGTTTGCACGTGGACATCTGGAGCAATGCCTCTGGGAGACCCAGCAGCGACCCCCCGCGAGCACGTCTTCCTCGAACGACATATCCGTCGGAACCGACGGAAGGTTCTGCGCGGATAGAGCGAACTCGAACGTGCATTAGCCGAGGCGAACAGAGTATGAGAGCACTACGGCGACGACGTTGCCCAAGACCCCGAGGAATCGGAGCCGGAGTGTGGGCTCAGCTCCCGTCGTGGAACCAGAGAGGCCTTCGATGAAAATGTCCCCATTGCCGTCGTGGACCCTCACGTCCGTACCCCACCGATGACACCAGAGCGCGCAAACAAGGCTCCCCTCATACCCTGGAGAACACCATCCGGCCTTGGACCCTCCTTCCGAGCTACGTCCGCCGCCTTGAACCAGTTCCTGGGACCCACCAAATAAAATAAAAATATTTTTGAATATATTTAAAACAATAATTCTGATATATAAATATAATTAAACATTTTCTATTGCATATATTGGGTGTACAAATAGAAAACCGCCGTTTTTTTTAAATTTTAGACTTTGTTTATATAACTAGCTACAATCTAGTTATTCAAAATATTTTCCATCGCTGGAAAAAAAGTCGAAAAAAAGTCATCTTTGGACGCTATCCTTTCATCTATTGACCGATACTTTAGCTTGCCATGTGGCGTTGCCGATCAAAATTTCCGATTTTCGAAGATGGCACCACTCTATCAAAAACGGCGGTTTTCTACTTTTACACCCAATAATATCCACTTCATCTCTTCCGAACAATGACACATAGACCAACATTGAACTAATCTTATTAACTAAACAATTAGATCAACATTGAACTAATCGTATTAACTAAATAAACCAATTTCAAACTTAATAATACAAAAGTCAAAACTCCCAAACCATTTATTGGTTATTTTTTAAACATATACTTATACGGCAAAATATGCAACACAAATCTATCAATCTAAACTCATCCTTTTCTCCATGGCCATTGATCTTTTAACCCATCTGAATATAATAATATTTAACTTTTACATTCCACCAACCGACGACTATTAATAAATATTGTAGATCATTATTAACCTAGTTTATGTACGGGACTTTAACGCTTGGGGTACGATTTGGGGGTTCTATCAAGTTGAATTTCTTACAGTCAACACAACGCTTGGAGTTCGATTTGCGGGTTCTGCTCTTGCAATTCCAAAGGTTATCAAGTTAAAGATCTTGTAGTCAGAACAAACTTAGCTATTAGCTTTGCCACAAGCCATTCTACTAATAACTAGTTTACCAACATTGACCATAGTATAGTTTCTGCTGCACTGGTACCATATGGCAAATAGTCAATTGGCCAAAACTTACAAAACTTTTGACACATATTGAGCCAGCAAAAATTACCACCTTTTTTTTTTAAAAAAGCACATTAAATGTAGGCATTCCACAAACTAAAACAAATAAAAACTAAACCTTTTGCTTTGGCCCAAGTCTCCTAGAGAAGAAGAAATAAAATCGGGTTCTCTGGTAAAACTATATATCTTCGGATGCTAAGTTTCTTGACACCCAAATCACATCTACTGAACTAGACTAAATCCTGCAGCATGCTAAGGTGAAAACTCATGATTATGACCGCCTTTTGTACACTATGCTTCAAAACTTACGAATAAAAGAAAAGCAAACAAGAATGAATAGATAACTTTGGGCGGAGCCGAAGTTGGTATTCCCTTCCAGAATATTCTGTAAATTATATTCTCCGAAATTATTCATTTGATGCATTCGTAATATTCATAAAAATTCCAACTTCCTAACTTTAAAAACACCAAAGTTATGGTATTTCCAAACTTTCAGTTATATGGCAGCTATAGGATCCTTATGAAATTTGGTAGGTCGGATTTATTGGCTAAAAATAAATCCCATAGAAAATCCCAACTTCCTAACTATACAAACACCAAAGTTAGTCGGCCGGTCCCGGCCGTTCCGACTTATGTACTGTGTGCAAAGGATCGAAGGGTGTGTGCAAAGTTTCAATTCGATATCTTTAAGACTGAGAGACTAGTTCGCGTAGAAACAGACGGGCGGACGGACATGCTTATATCAACTCATAACGCACTCCTGATCAAGAATATATAATATATTCATTATTCGGTCGGATATGTCTCCTTCACTGCGTTGCACATTTTTGAACAAAATTATAATACCCTCTGCAAGGGTATAAATGCTAGAAATTTACAACAAATTACGCATACTTTGAGAACGGCTACAATAATTCCAATCTTTAATCCCTTCTCTCCGGCTTGTGCAAAACATTAATAAAACTGTTGCTAGAATGATTATGTGGTATATGACAAAAATAAACTTATTAGAGCCAACTAAACTGCATTCAAGCAACAGCATAGTACCATTGGTTCCGTATTACAAATTCATCATTACGCGTCCGATGCCCTTTAAGTCTAAAATTATGTAACGATTTATTACACAACGGCATTCCACAACCACTCTCTGTGGTTCTGTTCATGAAGCACAAAAAATACAACCCTTAGCTTACTCCGATAATGTTATTATCTTCAGCAACTATAAAAATATACTCTTGTATATGGTTGTTAACATCTAAGTTTGACTGTAAATAACATAACAATAGAATACACATCTTAAAGAAAGCACTGTATTATTCCTAGGGATAGCCTCAACAAACGCCATTCAAATTTATTTGCTCTTTATTCATTGCTTTATAAAAATACATACATACAGTGAACGGATTTAGCTAAAATATGCGCCGTTCTGTTCGATAATATGTTCCCATTTAGACGGCAACTTCATGATACCCCCTCGTAGAAACTTCACTCCTTATTTGCGAAAAACCACTTTTCACAACCCTCTTTTGAGCCCAACTTTACACCAGTAAGGGCATTCGCCATGGGCAGGAACAGGTGGTAGTCACTTGGCGCTATGTCCGGGCTATATGGTGGATGCGATAAAATCTCCCATCCGAGCTCCCGTAGCTCCTGACGAGTCATCAAAGAAGTGTGTGGTCTGGCGTTGTCCTGGTAAAGCACTACACGCTTCCTGTTGGCCAATTCTAGTCGATCGCCAGCTTCAAGCGGTCCAGCTTCAAGCGGTCCAGCTGTTCGCAGAAGATGGTAGAATTAAGCGTCTAGCCATATGGAAGCAGCTCATAGTGTATGATTCCCTTCCAATCCCACCAAACACAGAGCAAAACTTTCCTGGCCGTCAATTCTGGATTTACCTTTTACGAAGGAAAACTTTAAATCAGCGCGAATTTCGGCGTTAGCGAACTCCATTTTTACACATTTATAACCAAACTTGTTATGAATAGCGTCGTTTTGTAGGTTATGTCAAAACCTTTCAATCGATATATAGCATTGCCCGATACCGATATGTAGAGCTTTGCACAAAGCCGCATTGGCGCCTTTCCCAACACTGCGACGAGATGCCCTTTTTCCATGAATTGCAAAAGTTGTATAGATCGAACAAAATCAGCTAATTCTCTCCTTGGCGACTAAAGGGCTACACCGTAAATACGTCTCTCCTCTTGTTAAAAAATCGGTGTTTCCAAAATTGCATTTAAAATACCGAACTGGATTTAGATCTACAGATACGCATCGAAAACTATTGACTCGGCCAGCTCGTGAGCCAATCTGGTTACTTTGCATTATTCTCCGCCGAAGCTATAGTCATATAGTTCTAAAAGCTTAGACTAACTGAATGAAGGCAATGAAAACAAGGATGCTAAGATCACGGAAATCTGTCGATTGTGGTCAATGATTTGCAAGCAGTCTTCTCGTCTTAGATGTTTTCCTACCATAACTGGTTTTATTTTCATTGATATATTTTAACTTTTATTGGTTTTTCTATATGAAAGACTACTTATATTTTAGTCGAAAGTTACAATAAAAATGTAACAATAAAAGTAACGTAAAATAAGTCACTATAAAACCACAAAGTTAAGCTTCGCCCCTTAACAAGAGTACACAGATAAAAAAACAATTATATTGCCCATAGCCAATATAAGAATGAAATCTCTAGTAAAATCAAAAATAATTGGTTCTACCCTTTACAAGGTTCGAAATAAGACCACAATCGGGCTTATTATCTAAAGTAGCTAAGGCCATTTTGTTAAATATACATGCAAAGGGTTAAAAAGCGGCATAATTCAATACAGAATTAAAAAACCTTCGTAGACAATAATTAAAAATTTTCACCTAAACATTCCGAAAAGTTAAGTACAACAGAAGGTGTTGGAAATAATTATAAAATTGAATTAATAATTAATTAATTATAAAATACAAATAATAGAAAATGAAATTCAAATTCTAATATAAGAGCAATTAAAACAAGAAAGGAAAGCTAACTTCGGGCGGAGCCGAAGTTGAAATACCCTTGCAGAATATTCTGTGAATTATATTCTCCAAAATTATTCATATGATGCATTCTTAACACTCATAAAAATCCCAACTTCCTAACTTTAAAAACACCAAAGTTATGGCATTTCCAATCGTTCAGTTATAAGGCAGCTATAAAATATAGTCGGCCGATCCTTATGAAATTTGGTATGTCGGATTGATTGGTCAAAAAAAAAATCCATAGAAAATCCAAACTTCCTAACCTTACAAACACCAAAGTTATGGCATTTCCGATCGTTCAGTTATATGGCAGCTATAGGATATAGTCGGCCGATCCTTATAAAATTTGGTAGGTTGGATTGATTGGCCAAATATAAAACCCATAGAAAATCCCAACTTCCTAACTTTACAAACACCAAAGTTATGGCATTTCCGATCGTTCAGTTGTATGGCAGCTATAGGATATAGTGGGCCGATCCTTGTGAAATTTGGTAGGTCGGATTGATTGGCCAAATATTAATTCCATAGAAAATCTCAACTTCCTTACATTACAAACACCAAAGTTATGGCATTTCCGATCGTTCAGTTATATGGCAGCTATAGGATATAGTCGGCCGATTCTGGCCGTTCCGACTTATATACTGCGTGCAAAGGAAAGAAGGGTGTGTGCAAAGTTTCAATTCGATATCTTTAAAACTGAGAGACTAGATTCTTCAGACAGACGACACGGACAGACACACGGACAGACAGACGGACAGACAGACGGACAGACAGACGGACAGACAGACGGACAGACAGACGGACAGACAGACGGACAGACAGACGGACAGACAGACGGACAGACAGACGGACAGACAGACGGACAGACGGACAGACGGACATGCTTATATCAACTCAGGAGGTGATCCTGATCAAGAATATATATACTTTATAGGGTCGGAGATGTCTCCTTCACTGCGTTGCACACTTTTGACCAAAATTATAATACCCTCTGCAAGGGTATAATGACTGGTATAACCAGAACATAAACATAAATAACACAAAAGTATTAATAGCAAGTGAGTTCAAAAACAAATTTCGCTCGAATTTTAAATTTTACAAACAAATATATAATAGTGTTTGCTAACATTTTTTCTTTATGAATAGAATATTTTTAAAGCATGATGACTATAGCCTTCATGGTTATTAAGCCTCTCGAATATTTATCAACATGGATTATTTAGTTGTTATAGGATATTACGAAACACACATGATACAAAATTTTAAAAATATATTAGGTTTCTGCTGAAACTATTATTTAAAATTACAAATTCTAGTTTTTCATGCACGCATAAATTTTTTGAGATCATAACTATACTGAAAAAGTCGTTTTTCCCAACAGCTCCAACAGATACAGATATTGCTATATGCTTTGTAGCATTTTGCAATTACTAAAAAATGATTATTAAAAATTTCTCCAATTATACTAGGCGTAAAGCTCAGTTGTGTATAAGTTTATTATGTTTGAATGAACACCACATTGTCAGAAGTCTTTTCAGTAGTTAAAAGAATGTATTTTTCAATATTCATTAGGAGATGATAATGTTCGTCGGGATGTACATTTTTTCACTTTATAACAAAAAAAACAAGAAAGGAAAGCTAACTTCGGGCGGAGCCGAAGTTGATATACCCTTGCAGAATACTCTGTAAATTATATTCTCCAAAATTATTCATATGATGCATTCTTAATACTCATAAAAAATCCCAACTTCCTAATATAGGAATAGTCGGCCGATCCCTATGAAATTTGGTAGGTCGGATTGATTGGCCAAAAATAAAACCCATAGAAAATCCCAACTTCCTAACTTTACAAACACCAAAGTTATGGCATTTCCGATCAATCAGTTATATGGCAGCTATAGGATATAGTCGGCCGATCCTTATAAAATTTGGTACGTCAAATTGATTGGCCAAATGCAAAATCCATAGAAAATCCCAACTTTCTAACTTTACAAACACCAAAGTTGTGGCATTTCCGATCGTTCAGTTATATGGCAGCTATAGGATATAGTCGGCTGGTCCTTATAAAATTTGGTACGTAAAATTGATTGGCCAAATGTAAAACCCATAGAAAATCCCAACTTCCTAACTTTAAAAACACCAAAGTTATGGCATTTCCGATCGTTCAGTTATATGGCAGCTATAGGATATAGTCGGCCGATCCCGGCCGTTCCGACTTATATACTGCGTGCAAAGGAAAGAAGGGTGTGTGCAAAGTTTCAATTCGATATCTTTAAAACTGAGAGACTAGTTCGCGTAAACAGACAGAGAACAGACAGACGGACAGACAGACGGACAGACGGACATGGCTATATCAACTCAGGAGGTGATCCTGATCAAGAATATATATACTTTATAGGGTCGGAGATGTCTCCTTCACTGCGTTGCACACTTTTGACCAAAATTATAATACCCTCTGCAAGGGTATAAAAATCGGCGTAGGTACTTCCAATACAAGCTTAAGCTTTTGCAAGCATTCATCTGCGGTCATTCCATAAGTTATAATGTCATATATAGAAAATTTCACTACATATTGGGTAACCAACTGAATAAATATAAATGACTAAAGTGCGGGAAATAGAAAACAAATAAAAATGGCCATCAAAGAAAAATAAAATAAAATGTTATATAGTTATTCTGAAAAATTAAATAAATTTTAATGCATATTAACGTAAAGCACAATGAATAATTATTTAAGAAAAAAAAATTTAATACTTGTAAACGTAATAAAGTTCTTTCAACGTTCAACATCTATGTGCAGTATAAAAAAATTTGTATTTTGCGTACGGATGGCAACGGAAAATTCTAAAACCGACATGTACATACATATATATAAGGCATTCTATCGCAATATATGTGATCATCTACCGAAGATAAAGTGCATACGGACGGCAACGGAATCTGTAATCTGCTAAAACAAAAAACATATATACAAAATATACACATACATAAAACCCAATCCCATTGCAAATTCAATGTATGTGATCATCTATCGAAGATAAAGTACATACGGATCACAGGGAAGCTACAAAATGCATACATAGAACTCAACTCCACTGCAGTGGAGTGCACTGCTCGAAAGCATAAATCGAATACAAAATTGCCAACATTCGCAAACATTTATTTTGTTGCAAGCATAAGCAAAACCAAATCTTGCCGACGGATAACAGCGGCTAGAGACAAACAATAAAATTATAAAAAAAAAGCTGAACACACATCTAGCCAAATTTTGTTCTAGAAATCGTTAGTAGATTATTAGCAACAATCCTAAAACCTAACAAAACTTACGCAGTATTTGCTACAGACGAAATCTTCAACGTTATCCAAGAGGCCTTTATCACAGAGAACAATCTTTAAAAACTCATTCGATGATTAAAACTAATAGAAACAAGAGAGAACGCTATAGTCGAGTGCCTCGACTATTAGATACCCGTTACTCAGCTAAACAACTTTATATAAATATGCCTTCTTGTATGTTTACTGTATACAATGTAAATACATACATATGTATATGCTTACATACATACACACATACGCCATTGTTTGACTCAGACCTCCAATTTGGCTAACTTGATTTGATTTGCATAGTTCTTGGGATATAGTTCGGTATTGACAAATGGAAACCATCGCAATTTCCTTTAATAGAAATCCTTATCAAGAATTAACGTTAACTCTGTTGAGCACCTTGGCCTTTATTAGGCCAATCGATAGGTATTGACGAAACAAATACATATCAATTAAAATTTTCATAATACCATCAAAACTGTGGCCACAGCTTGTGGCTTGTGGGCGTCAGAGGGGGCGTGACACCATTTTGAAACAAACTTGCGCTGCGTAGGAACTCCCAAAATCTACATGCAAAATGCCAATCTTCTAGCTTTTATAGTTTCCGAGATCTCAGCGTTCATACGGACAGACGGACGGGCGGACAGACGGACATGGCTAGATCGACTCGGCTAGTGATCCTGAACAAGAATATATATACTTTATAGGGTCGGAAACGCTTCCTTCTACCTGTTACATACTTTTGCACGAATACAATATACCCTTTTACTCTACGAGTAACGGGTATAAACATCCCAAATCAAACGATCAAATTTCCAGAATTTCGGAATACCACATCAATAATAATCACAGAGGTAGCGAAGAAACCTAAAAACACCTAAAAAGAGAAATATACTTCCCTCAACTCAAGAATAAAGTGTCGCGAGTCATAAGGGAATGCGATATTTGCATGACATTGAAGTACGAAAGGGATCCGCCTAAGGTAGCACTTCAACTATCAGAAACACCATATCGATATCTAACATCAACCATAATTTGCATCTCACTATAATAGATAAGCTCTCGAAATTCGCGCAAGACTACGTGTTAACAAATAAAAATACTGTATGCGTAATTAAAGCCTTGAAAACATTTCTTGTCAATTCGGCATCCCCTCAAAAATCAAGGCGCATGTTATTTCGTTTTAACAGTCATCAAGTAATTCCCCTGTTGAACGACTTCACTCCACCCTTACGCAAATTTTTCGAATAATAACAACAAAGAAATAACAACAATTAACACTCGAACATAAAACAATTATCACAGAAAACATTATAGCATATAACAACGTGATTCACTCAATGAACAATCTTACTCCATTCGAATTATTTACAGGACGGACACACATTTTCAATAAAACAATAAATTATAACGATAATCACGATTATTTACAGAAACTGTACAAATACCAGCAAAAATTCTACCCACAAATAGAACAAATATTAAATAAAACAACAAAAGCCAGAATAGACAGGGTAAACCAGGACAAAGACAAACCGAAAAGAAAACAGAAGTAACAAAATAACTACAAGATATACAAAGCAAAGTAATTTTCAAATAAACACATAACCTTTATAACATCTAAGGGTCAAAATCTTCACAAGGCAAAAATAAGCAGATTAGTAAAAATCGTAGTAACTTGGTAAATAGCATTGGTCAAACAAATTCACCTAACGAAATCGACGAATCACCCTTCCAATTCCTATTGTTTACATTTCACAACTCATCTCATCTCCATTTTTCTTTTTACTCCTTTCTTCGCTTAGTTTGATACATGTAAAAGCACACATTCTGTTCAAGAAGAACACTAATTATCATAAATATAAGATTTTACGAGCTCTGGTTCTGTCAACATGTACATATATCTATCTAGAGCCGTTAATAACGATCTGTAACTTAAAACTTACAAGGGTGCAGTGCCGAACAGGCCACTTGAGCCTGACCATAAATATATGGCTCCAACTGCACAAAAGGTCGCCTTGCCGGAGACCGTTGATAAGGCTCCCGCTCAGGCTTACAGATGTGGTCTCTGCGTAGACTATAGATAAGTATATTATAAGAATTTCATGTCAGTTACGTAAGCGAAGACTTAGTAAAATAAAGTCAGTTTTAATACAGAACTCAAAAGTGAAGGTTGTTTTCCTTATTATAGGAATCCCTTACATTTTGGTCATTCGAGCCTTTTTTTCCTTGCGGAACAATTGGCCAGACTACTTTGCAGTTTTCCCCCACCAGTGGTAAGAAACTTAGAGAAATTGTGCTCCTTAAAGATTCTGTCAAGTGCTAGACACTTGCAGCTAAAGGTTGCAAATAGATTCACACGATTGTTTTCCCCCAGCAGTGGTAAGAGACAAAAGTGTTGAACAAAAAAAAAGCATAAAGATAAATAAAGTGTCTTTTTTGTTTTTTAAAGCACCTTAAAGATACTGTTTTTTTTAAACAGCTAAGTGCCGCTACCCATTGAGCGTTTCCGAGGCCATAACATCGGAAAAATAAAACATAAAAAGTATGTGTTTATATAACTAAAAAATAAAATTTAAGTTTATAAGGCGTGTTTGAGGCCAACATCAGACAAAGAAACAAATTAACACTTATGATAAAAAATAACAAAAACGCAAGTGAACAAACACAAACTCCAAAAAAATTTTATCCCCCAATACTGTAAAATTGCAGACGCAGCTCAAACCTAGATCTCTCTCATGCTCAGTGCTCTCATTTTGGACACTCTTAAATTATCAATAAAGTTCTTTCTCTCAATCCAAGGTTTGATAAGCGCCAGCTTAGTTAATAAGTTGGAGTTTTAAGTTGAAACTTGTAAGGAGCAGACCTATCTCAACCAGTTTACGCATTTACACTATTTTGATAAATAAAAATGATATTTTTTTCAAAGTGGTAAATCCCGAATTTTTTATATATATATTAAGAAATTGTGGTCCGAGTTAACTCAGCAGATCAGGCTTTTAGAGGCAAAAGTGCACTTAACTCAACAGGAGTTTCAAAAATCTGTAGGACTTGAAAAGGTTTTTATATTTAATCATCGTGTTCTGGTAAAGATCGGTGCAGTTGAGCACGAATATTTTACATCAAAACATTATGATGCGATGATGATGATATTTTCTAAACTAAAGAAACAATTTGAAAAGGACTTGAGTAGGCCGGAAAATAGCGGGCAAATTAGGTCACAAATAGGCGAAACCTTCGGAAAAATAAAACATAAAAAGTATGTGTTTATATAATTAAAAAAAAAAATTTAAGTTTATAAGGCGTGTTTGAGGCCAACATCAGACAAATAAAAAAAATTGGGGAAATGTGCAACAAAATTTAAAAAAAGTGCCCACAAATTAACACTTATGGTCAAAAAAATAATAAACACAAGTGAAACAAAAAAATTCTAAAAAATCCAATAAGTTGGATTAAGATATAAAATGTGGCTACAAATGCTAAAAGCCAACGAGCTAACCATAATTAAATTAAATGCCTACAAATTACTGAAGCCAAAAAACAACAATAAATTTCAACACTAAAACCAAAAATTAAAAATTGAAAAAACAAAATCATCTATAAAAGAAGACCAGCAACCCCAACAAAGACGATTTCAAGCATCATCAACATCATCGACTTTAAGCAGCCTGGAAAGAACCACCAACGACATTGACATCAAGAATCGCCGACATCAGCGTCCATTAAAATTCAGATAAGTAAGAAACAAAAAAATATTCCTAATTTTCTTAACGTACATAATTAGATATATTTATATTAAGAAAATGTGGTCCTAGTTAACTCAGCAGATCAGGCTTTAAGAGGCAAAAGTGCACTTAACTCAACAGGAGTTTCCAAAATCTGTAGAACTTGAAAAGGTTTTTATATTTAATCATAGTGTTCTGGTAAAGATCGGTGCAGTTGAGCACGAATATTTTACATCAAAACATTATGATGCGATGATGATGATATTTTCTAAACTAAAGAAACAATTTGAAAAGGACTTGAGTAGGCCGGAAAATAGCGGGCAAATTAGGTCACAAATAGGCGAAACCTTTATGGAAACCTTTAATAATTTAAACTGCGATCAACTTTCCCTTAAAATTAGAAAAAAGAAAATTCAATTTTTGATAACCAAAACTTTTGGTTTATTAAATGAGGTATAAAGTTGTGTTGAAAGCTCGGAATTTGATAACAAGATAACCGAATTAGAATTCGATGTCGATAGCATTTTAGAAGTTATAGATAAAAGACTTAACGATGAAAAAAATCAAGTTAAGGAATCTATAACTGTAAAGGCAGAGGAATTACCTAAGCTGCCGAAAATTAAGTTACCCATTTTCTTTGGTAATTCCAAAGAATGGGATCTATTTAATGAGTTATTTATGGAACTCATTCATACAAGAGAGGACCTAAGCACTGCTGTTAGATTTAATTATCTCAGGTCAGCGTTAAAAGTGGAAGAACGTGGTTTCCCATTTACTGCTAGGCACAGGGATAACTTTAAAGCTGCTTGGGAGTTGCTAACCAAGCGGTATGAGAACATAAATAGCCTTATGGATTTACCTAATCTAAATTTGGAATCCAATAAGCAAATTAAAACATTTATTGACACAATTAATGAGTCGATTTATATTATAAAATTAAAGGCACAATAATCTGAAGATGTGGATGCAGTTTTTGCCGACATAATACTTCGGAAATTTAACAAGGATTCTCTAAATTTATATGAGAGTCATGTTAAAAGGACAAAGGAAATTCAAGCACTTTCTGATGTCATGGAGTTCAGAGCAAAGACTTAGCTCCATTTCCTCTTTTCCACAGGTAAATAAACCTTGTAGAAAAGAGTTTCAAATCAAAAGCAGCCGAGAAAATTGTTCTCGTTGTAATTTACCAACACATAATATAACACAGTGCTATAAATGTAAGGTAGGTTATTAATTCACCTCGGTTTTATTATTAATATTAAGTATAGATTATAAGTGTAAGGTGAAAGAATACAAGATTACTGCGTAGTTTTCAGCTCTATTCTGCATCGTTTTTCTGCTTCCGTTCTGCTGCTGTCGTCTCCGCTGAATGCCTCCTGTCGTATCCCCCTCTCTCTGCTGCTATGCTCCTGTTAATCTGCTGTTCTGCTGTTACTACTACTGTTCCTGCTGTTACTGCTACTACTGCTGTTCCTGCGGTTATTGCTACTACTGCTGTTCCTGCTGTTATTCTTCTCTATTTCTCCTAAACAGTCTTACATTCGGCCATTCCTGATTACTCATCTGTCCCGGATGACCAAGCATCCTCATTGTCCTTTACGTAACGCCACAACTTCATGTGATCACAGCTGGTGGAAGTGTTAGATGGACCTTCTACATCCGCTGCCTTCCGAACCTCATATCTGCCCTTTCTCTTGACTCTTGTTATTTCATACGGTCCCAAATATTCTCCAGCGAGCTTTTTTCCTGCAACAAACTGTGTCCCGCGTATAGCGACTAAATCTCCAACTTGATAGTTGACCTGCGGTTTCCGCTTTTGGTCAAAGTCTTCTTGTATGAATCCTGTGCACGTTGAATCTAAATCTTTGCATCTACTCTAAGTTGCTGCCGTTGCTCGTCAAAGCTTAAATACATTTCTTCCTCTAAAAGCTGAATAATACGATCAGTTGGCTTATTGTTCATCTTCACGCCAAACATTATCTCAAACGGTGAGTTCTTCGTTGAAGCGTGTAAGTGGGAATTAACAGCTCTCTGCACCTCTGGTACTGCCTTAAACCACTTGGCTGGATCATCCGCCGAAATCTTAGAAATTATTGACAAGATCGTGCGATTTACCCTCTCAATTTGACCATTTCCACGGGGAACTCCGGTTGTGCTCCACACGTTCTCGATACCGTTTTTCTCCATGTGCTCTGCAAACAAATTGGCAGTCGGCAATCGGTCCATATCTCAATTTTCTTCAGAGTTTCCTCGCAGCTGGTAGTCGTTATAGGGAAAAGCCATATAAACTTCGAAAATGAATCCACCATCGCAAATATGTACTTATATTGCTTCCCAGTGGCATCCATGGGGCCCAGATGATCAACGTGCAGCGTATGAAGAGACTGATCACCTTTATCGATGCAGTTTAAAAATCTTTCTTTCTTGCCAAGCTTCGTGTTGTAAATGATGCATCTTACACAGTTGTTCACAACCTGCTGAACTTTTTGCTCCAAATGAGGAATCCAATAGGATTGTTGCACAGCATGAACAGTTTTTTGCAGCGCAAAATGACCCGCACTGTGGACGTCAACAATAACTTCTTTTTCCATCGCTTTCGGGAGTACGAGGACATCATTGCCGTTCACCTCCTTATAGACCAGTCCCGCTTTCATCTTGTACCCCTCATATGGACAGCTGGCTAAAATTGCCATAATTGCCTTCAGCATCTCATCTTTTCCTTGAGCTTTTTTGATGCGCGCAGTGATCTCCAACGACACAAGCATAACGCGGTCTGGATAGCGACTGAGACAGTCAACACGCTTTAATCGTTCTCCAGGACGATGTTCCACTGCAAACTCGAAATCCTGCAGATAAACAATCCACTGCGTGACTGCTTTTGGTACATCTGTCTTCTGTAAAGTTTGCTTGAACGCCGAGCAATCTGTTATCAACTTAAACGGCGATCAGCAGATAATGTCTTAATTTCTTTACCGCCAGATACACGGCTTTTGCTTCCAGGATGTAACTGTGCTGGCGAGACTCAGCTTCTGTTGTATTCTTGCTCCAATACTGGATTGGGTGGAGTCTGCCATCGAACCACTGCATTAATACCGCGGCAAATCTTTTGATGCATCCGTATGTAACTCAGTTTTGGCCCCTCTGATATACAATTTCAAAACGGGTTCCTTAGTCAAGGCATCCTTCAAACTATGAAATGCATTCATCTCAGGCACAGCCATTTCAAAATGGACCTCTTTTCGCAGCAGGTCAGTCAACGGGCGTGCAATCTGCGAGTAATTCAGAACAAATTTTCTAAAAAACCCAGTCAGCCCCAGAAAAGCTTGAACTGCTCTGACATTCTTCGGCACCGACAACTTGCTAACCGCAACAGTCTTTTCTTGTCCAGGCCACAGGTTTCCGTCTTCAATATTGTGGCCCAAGAAGTAAATCTTCCTTTGCAAGAAGTGACATTTTCGCCACTTGATCTTCAGGCTTCTGCTCTTTTAAAAACCAGTGCCATCTTTTCCAAGCATTGCTCTGCAGTCTCGGCGTGAATTATTATATCATCAGTGTATAAATCGAGGATATTTTTGTTCATCAGCTCCTGCAACACATGGTTTACATAGCGAATACACACCGCTGGCGAGTTCCGAAATCCAAATGGTGTTCTATTGAATTCGTACAGTCCGGATTTAGTAATGAATGCTGTGAATTTCTTGCTTTCCTTTTCAATGGCAACGTGAAAGAAACTGTATACCAAATCCATCACCGTAAAATAACTTGCTTTTTGCAGCTTTTCTAGCACGTCGTCGATTACAGGGACGGGAAAGCAGTCTCTCAACACCATCGAGTTCAGCTTACGGAAATCAACGCAGATACGGCGTGTGCCATCCTTTTTGTTTACCAGCACCAGACGGCTGGCAAAGTTTGATGTAGATGGGCGTATAATTCCAGCAGCTAACCATTCGACGATCTGCTTTTGACATCCTTCTCTTCTTTGCGAATCGACTCGGTGACTGACGAAATGGAACGATCTCGCCATCCGGAACAATTCGTAGCTTGACTGGAACCTCTGCTACTGAATCAACCGCCTTGTAGTTCCTAATTAGCATCGATACCTCCTCTGCATACTGGGGGGGAGAATCGATTTCATCATTTGTAAAAAAAATTATAATGGTTTTATTGGTATTATGGTTTGGTTCCTCACAAGCTTTCTCCCCCAGCGGGGAAGAAAACTTGTATCCTTCTGCCGACAATGAAAAATTTAACTTCGAAACGAAATCAAATCCAAGCACCGTGTCATACTCAATGTCTTCGTCCTCTACGACAACGAACTTGTGTGGCGTCATCCTCTCATCTACTGCTACCTCAGCCAAAAAGCATCCAACTGGGCACGTGGTCTTCTTTACCAGTCCACGAAGCTTCGAAGCACATCTCTCCAAAATAATATTGGGTATTTTGTCAAAGATGAACTTTCTCAATATAGATACATCGGCTCCAGTATCCACTAAGCATTCCACTTCGACATCGACATCTCTTCATGCGACTTGCACTGCACACAACTTGGACACCAGCAGCCAACCCAGGGCAATCTCTAGACATGTGGCCCTTTTTATTGCACCTAAAGCATTTCGTGGCAGCTTTGCAGTCCTTGCGGTGGTGATCAGCAGATCCACAATTGAAACAATGACTCTTTCTGTCGTTGAACTCGTGCTGCTTCTTCGGATTCGGCGTCCATTTTCCATCGTTCGGCTGAAACGGCTTATTTCGCTTTTCGCCGACGCGTTCAAACACCTCATACTGCTCCTGCAGCTCTTTAAAGGACTTGCAACTGTAGAGAGTGTATTTGAAGTCACTCCTTAAGTTTAAGGAGTTTAATCCACGATGTAGCGGATTACAGAACGTGCATCTATGCTTTCTAGAGCTGCAATCTTCCTCATCTGCAGAAGGTACTCGTGAAACGATTCCTGCTTGCGTTTCTGGCGATCACGGAGCTGCTCATGAACATCCGCGCAGCTCCACATATATTGACGACTAAACTCTGTCTGCAGCAACAAACTCATCTCTGTGTATTGATGTACGTAAGAAGAGTCCAAAAACAATTTTGCTGTGTTCGTCATTTTGGCACGTGCCTGTACATACATCTGCTTTATGTTCAGACCATAAGCTGCAGCATTTAGCTCGAAATTGTCAAACCAATTCTTGACCGGCATGGATTCTCCGTCAAACTCCGGAATTATTTTCCCGAAGCTTTCCGCCGTTATTGAGCAACCACTGCTTTGCTCTTCTGCTCCCATCTTCATCGCCAGAAGCTGGACAAGCTCCTTCAGTGTTTTTGTATTCTCGTCGATTAAAGACACTTCGGTTGTTCCAGCGAGCAGAATCTAGGGCAAAATACCGCGCCCCACACCTGCTTCGACTAGATTCTGCTCGCTTTTTTCGGGTTCACTCATGTTGTGTTTTTCTCTGCTGCGGCAACTGATCTTGTGTAATACAGCTGTCTCCTTTTCGCAATCGGAATTTTAGAATAATCCTGCTTTATTGGCTTCTCCCTTATCTGCTTATTCCCTTTTGCGATCAAACTTCTCGGGGTAAGTTAAAATATTTTTGAGACTTCTCGGGACGGCGTCACTTTTCACTTGCGATTACCACGTTAGGACGAGCCCCCAAATGTAAGGTGGGTTATTAAGTCACCTCGGTTTCATTATTAATATTAAGTATAGATTATAAGTATATGGTGGAAGAATACAAGATTACTGCGTAGTTTTCAGCTCTATTCTGCGTCGTTTTTCGCTTCCGACCTGCTGCTGTCGTCTCCGCTGAATGCCTCCTGTCGTATCCCTCTCTTTCTGCTGCTATGCTCCTGTTTATCTGCTGTCCTTCTGCTGTTCTGCTGTTACTGTTACTACTACTGTTCCGGCTGTTACTGCTATTACTGCTGTTCCTACTGTTATTGCTACTACTGCTATTCCTACTGTTAGTCTTGTCTATTTCTCCTACACAGTCTTACATAAATTTAAGGGAATGGAACCAGCAGAAAGAAATGTTTGGGCAAAGAAAAGACACATTTGTTTAAAGTGTCTGAAGCATTCAAGCAATAAAAAGCTTGAATTGCAAGAAACCGTACCACACGCTTCTTCACATTAACAATAATAGAGAACAATTGGCTACGTGTACGCAACAAGCATAAAATAAAACTAAACATTAAATTTAGGAGCCTGTACGTCACATGCTAAAATTCTTCAGAAAGGAGTAATAAAGATAGACGGTCTTCTTGGTCAAAACACAGACTTAGTTTGTTGACAGCGGAATGCATAAATAATAATGATGTGCTCTTAAAAATTGGTGTAGTACATCACGATTATTTTAGAAAAAACCATTATGCAGCAATGATGGAAATATGTCGAAAAATTCAGGATAAATAGTCAAAATAATATGGGCTTAGGTTTTGAAGAGCAGCAAGGACAGAAATCTTAATGTTCTGGGCTCTGGGCTCACTCTGAATTCCAAAGCGACATCGACTGAAAGAATTCAAGGGTGTTATTAAAATCCCTAAGCCCTCCATACTGGTCATAAAATATGTATAATAAAATACTACTGTTTTTAAAAAGAAACTTATTGTCTTTTTATTGTGGGCGGTAAATTTTTCATTTAACACAAAAAATATCAAATATATCGACATTTTTATATGATATTTTAAACATTATAATTTTTTTGTGATAAAAAGAAAACATCGATACGATATTTTTAAAATTTTCGACAACGCCAGTCCAAAGGCTTCAAACTCAGAGCAGAGTCAAGAACTGCCTGCAAATTTTCCAATAACAAAAAAATTATTTAAGTAAACATTGGTAGCTATAGATAATGGAAAAAATACAACTTTTGCAATCAGAATATACAATATAAATTTTGATTGGAAAAAGATAGTTTGTTTAAAAGAAGGCGAACTGATTAATGTTATTGATATGTTTGATGATATTATAAATGAATTGGAGTTTGACGTTTTAACTGTTGTTGTAGGGGGCGATCCTGGCACAAAAAAGACTCCTTGAAGACACAAACAAATTCATTTCATACTTCGATCCACTAGGAGATATAGAAATTAAAGGCGCATTATTTTGTTTATAAGGAGTCGATTAATTTCTTTAAGATAACTAAACAACTTAACGCATTGATTGAAGAAGGTGCAAAGGCGCAGGCAGCGCTCATAAGTCTGTTAATGGTAGATTAAACATAAGCCAAATCAATTACAAAACAAGAAAGAAAAGCTAACTTCGGGCGGAGCCGAAGTTGATATACCCTTGCAGAATACTCTATAATTATATTCTCTAAAATTATTCCTATGATGCATTCTTAATACTCATAAAAAATCCAAAACTTCCTAACTTTACAAACACCAAAGTTATGGCATTTTCAATCGTTCAGTTATATGGCAGCTATAGGATATAGTCGGCCGATCTCGGCCATTTCGACTAATATACTGCGTGCAAAGGAAAGAAGGGTATGTGCAAAGTTTCAATTCGATAAACTGAGAGACTAGTTCGCGTAGAAACAGACAGACGGACAGACAGACGGACAGACAGACAGACGGACAGACAGACGGACAGACAGACAGACGGACAGACGGACATGGCTATATCAACTCAGGAGGTGATCCTGATCAAGAATATATATACTTTATAGGGTGTGAGATGTCTCCTTCACTGCGTTGCACACTTTTGACCAAAATTATAATACCCTCTGCAAGGGTATAAAAATAATATTGCCAATAATATTCCAGGCTTACGTCGAACAAGTTACAGTTTCAAAGAACATCATCAAACAAAAGTGAAAAAATAAGAAGAAAACATCAGCAAAATCGTCAAAACAAAAAAAACCTACAAATCTACGTCACAAAATATATAAAAACAAAACAAATTATCAAAAAATACGAAACAAATAAATAAAATAAAATAAAAATTATCAGTGACAGGAATAAAACAGCAACAAAAAGCAATCATTCCGTTGGAAAGCATGTACTGCAACTATACCTGTGCGATGACCAGCACCGATACCGCCTGAGACCATATGCCCAGAACATCAGCAGCAGATCAACAAGCGTGGGAGGCAAACAACAACCGGAACAAACCGGGGACGACTACCTGATGCTGGCGAGGAGGGTCAAAAATGAGACAAAAATTTTTTTATATATAAATAATACTATTATAATTAATAAGGGAAATTGAGCGGAACCCTTTCTGCCCGATTAGAAGTAACAAATTAAAAAATTAAAATTATGTCCAAAGAGCCAATATCCTTAATAAAAAGGAAAGTAGAAATTACTAAACTAATCACGGAATTATAAAAATGTACAATTTTCGGTAGTGAGCAAGTAAAAGAATTTAGTTTGTTGACAGCGGAATGCATAAATAATAATGATGTGCTCTTAAAAATTGGTGTAGTACATCACGATTATTTTAGAAAAAAAACATTATGCAGCAATGATGGAAATATGTCGAAAAATTCAGGATAAATAGTCAAAATAATATGGGCTTAGGTTTTGAAGAGCAGCAAGGACAGAAATCTTAATGTTCTGGGCTCTGGGCTCACTCTGAATTCCAAAGCGACATCGACTGAAAGAATTCAAGGGTGTTATTAAAATCCCTAAGCCCTCCATACTGGTCATAAAATATGTATAATAAAATACTACTGTTTTTAAAAAGAAACTTATTGTCTTTTTATTGTGGGCGGTAAATTTTTCATTTAACACAAAAAATATCAAATATATCGACATTTTTATATGATATTTTAAATATTATAATTTTTTTTGTGATAAAAAGAAAACATCGATACGATATTTTTAAAATTTTCGACAACGCCAGTCCAAAGGCTTCAAACTCAGAGCAGAGTCAAGAACTGCCTGCAAATTTTCCAATAACAAAAAAATTATTTAAGTAAACATTGGTAGCTATAGATAATGGAAAAAATACAACTTTTGCAATCAGAATATACAATATAAATTTTGATTGGAAAAAGATAGTTTGTTTAAAAGAAGGCGAACTGATTAATGTTATTGATATGTTTGATGATATTATAAATGAATTGGAGTTTGACGTTTTAACTGTTGTTGTAGGGGGCGATCCTGGCACAAAAAAGACTCCTTGAAGACACAAACAAATTCCCACGGCGCAAACGCAAAGGTGAATGAAAATGAACAAGTCGGGGGCGTCATGGTACTTCAGTTTGTGGTCTTTATTCGGCTGCATACATGAGACTGAACTTAAACCTAAAGCCGCGCTTCCGCCGCTTTACTCCGCAGAAGCGAGAGCGGGAGATCGGCAGCGGCCGACCGAGGAGTTCGGATCCGAAGCCCGTGGCTCGCGCTCCGGACCGCAGACGTTGCGAGAAGCGAGCGAGGGAGCGCAAGAGGGGCGAGAGCGAAAGCTCGGAGAGCTTAGTGAGCAGCGGCGATGCAGTGGGCCTTTGACCTAAACATTCCGCCCCCCTTGCAACTACTCGGGTTGCAACATTGCCTGGTTGCTCTTCTCACGGCTGGTGGCAGGCTCCGCACACGACCCACCCGAACACGGTGCTCTGGGCTACTGGTAGTCCATCCTGAATTTTCAGGAAGCCCGGCCGCATCACGCTCGGATACATATCCGCGCCCAGGATGATGGATGATAGAATGGGGAGATAGAAACGCTCGTCAGCCAGCGTAATGTCCCGGAAGTGGGTCCTTACCGCGTCGCTCAGCTCCCGGATTGGAGTGCGAATGCGCACATGAAGCTCTATTTTAAAAATTACGTCGAGCTGGACAGCGCTGTCGATTCTGAACCCCACGGTTGCCGGACAAATCTGTTCGCCTCCACGTTGGTGATCGGCAAGCGGAAACTCGACGCTAGCGAAGCTTCGATATAGCTCATAGGCGCACATGTGTCGATGAGCGCCGCAGTGTCGAAGACTCGACTCCCGGTTTCTAACCGCACCAAAACCGTCGGGAGGAGGTTGATACTGTGCCGCTGCAGGAGGAACGTTAAGGACGGAGCGTCGACCGCGGTCAAAGTGACGAATTGAAACACCGGAGTGAAGGGGCGACTGGTTATTGCGAGCAGGCGCACGTTTCCTTCGGAATAAGGACGACCTTCGCTATGGGACGCTTAATGAGTCCCCGCGCAGTGCGGATATCAACCACACAAACATGGCTATCCGATCATGGAAACGCCTGGTGAATTCTGCCTAATCGCCACTCATTGGACGGAAGGTTGTCTTCCTTGACTACCACTATGTCCCCGGCACGGAGATTTCTTTTAGGAGTTCACCACTTATTCTGCTTATGAAGTTCCTTGAGGTACTCCTCCTTCCATCTCAGACGAAATTGTTGATAAAAAGCCTTCAGGTGTTGCGAGCAGTTTATAATAGAGGAGGTGTCGCCCTTTATCTCGGGTTCAACCATGGCGAGGAGGGACCCTCCAACAAGAAAGTGCCCAGGCGTAAGTGCCAACAGGTCAGTGGGGTCTTCGGACAGTTCTTCGAACGTATATTTTCGCGTCGCCGTGGACTTGTAAAACAGGGTCTTGAAGCTCTTAAAACCTGCTTCCCACATGCCTCCCATGTGGGGTGCTCCCGGAAGAATGCCAGAGCAGCTGCTGGTGACTAAAGGCACGTGTCAAAGCTTCTTTGAGAGCTTGGAGAAACTCGCGGGAGAGTAGGGCAGCCGCACCCACAAAGGTCTTCCCATTTTCCGACTGAACTTAATAGGGGCATTCCCTCTAGGACACGAAACGAGCGAAGGAGGCGAGAAACTTCTCAGTAGTAAGGTCGGAAGTAGGCTCTAAATGGATGGCCTTAGTGACGAAGCCACAACACATACCCTTTTGTAATGAGACAGGCTCGTCCCGTGTAGTTTTTGATGTCAAAGGGACCGGCATAGTCCACGCCAGTATATGTGAAAGGGCGCGAGAAGGACGCTCGTTCTTTGGGTAAGTCTTCCATGAGTTGCGTTTGCAACTTCTTTTTGTGTATGACGCAGACCTTGCACGAATATATGACGAACTTGACCAAATTCCTTACCCTCGGGATCCAGAACTTGGAACGGATCAGACGGATTATCAGCTGATTGCCACAGGGCAGCGCTATGCGATGCGTAAAATGGACGAGGAATCGAGACAGATGGCAGTCGTATGGAAGGATGACAGGATGCCGTTCATCATACTGGAGAAGTTCGGAGACCGTAACCCGCATGCTCTCATGAACCCTTGGGAATAAAGGAACGGGTTCAGGTTTTGGACAAGGCTGGATGCTGGCACTGGCCGTTTTTGGCATAAGCAGACAATCTCGAAGACAATGTGCCTGCGTTGCGTGACGCAAATCAGGAGACGCTCGGCCGACGCAATTTCAGGAGCCGTCAAGAGATCCTCAAACGGAGACATGAGCTTTCGCGAGCGTTGAATGAACCGACGAGCGTAAGCGAGGACTCGCAACGCCTTGTCAAGTGCGGAAAAATGCTCAAGAATGTCTTTAGGGAGAGCCTTCGCAACATGGACTTTGACTGCTCGCTTCTCGAGTTCAGTCACAAGGGGCCCATAGCCTAGAATGGGTCACTCGCAGCGAGGCCTCTGCAGCCAGGCAGGACCACGCCACCACAGCTGGCTGTCCGCGAGGTCTTGAAGCGCTACCCCCCGCTGCCGGGTTATGCTCGGAGCGGACGTGTGCCCATTTCTCCACCACTGTGAACTGGGTGATCTTGGTCACACGATTTGCCACGAACGTTGTCCAGTGGCACGCCGTGTTATGCAACCAGGCGAGAGTCCGTCCAACAGTCCAGAACGGACGCCGGCCCGGGCATCTTCGAAAGAACGGCGTTGGCGATTTCGGACAATAACAAGGCTTCGTAATTTTCCGGGAAGTCAACCCATCTTTGCCAAAAATCTGGAGGGAGGGCATCGTCCCATCTGGAGCCAAATGTCCTGCATAAACATCTTCGCCCGGAGTATGAAGGCGGCAAACCAGCCCGATGGATCAAATAGTTTGGCAGTTTGGGATAGGACTTGACGCTTCGTGAACGATGAACCCAAGGTCAATTCGAATGAAGAAAAACTCATTCGACGTCGCCGAGAGTTTAAGCCGTGCTCTCTGCGTCGATTTCAAGGAAATCAGCGCGAAGGAGATGGTCGCTCCAGATGTCGGCCAAAATTGCCTTGCTATTGGATGTCCATTTTCTAAGAGCGAATCCTGCCGGACCCAGGGCCCCTGGAGCTCGCGGATAGCCGTTTGCGCTTCGGTTTTTGAGTCTGCCCCCGCGACCACGTCGTCGACGTACATGTTCTGACGGATAATCTGACTCGCCTGCGGATACCTCGACTCTTCGTCATCGGCGAGCTGTTGTAGGATACGGATCGCTAGGAACGGGGCACAATTGACTCCGAAGGTGACAGTCTTCAACTCGTAGTCGCGGATTTCCCCTTTGGAATTGTGGAACAGAATACCGGGCCCGCGTAAAGTATGTCATTTAGACTGGTCCCGTTTTGCGGAAGGGCTAGTGGCGCTGAAAACCACCCGCACTTTAGTGGTTGTGCTCTCGGGCTTGAGAGAAGTGGCGGTATTCTTCGATCACAACGTCATATCGGGCCATCAGAGAAGGATCCCTTTCAGGCGCTGCTCGTTACGCAGGAACTGAGCCAGAGCAAAGTATCGGGAAGATGCGAGCTCGGAACCACTATGCTCGGGATCGCAATGTATTTCCCACAATTGTCCCTATTGTAGTTTGAACAAAATTGTGTTCACAGAGAGAATCAGATTAGGGGACTACCTAGCTGAAGAATGTCGGCTCCTATCAAGACATCGATTTGGGAGCTCTCGAAGAACTTGGGGTCCACAGGAGGGATGTCAGGAATTCCCTTAAGAAAATCTCGAGGAACTGGACTTGAGGGCAGATTCCCGGCCAGCTGCGGAAGAACGTAAGCGAAGCACACTTGGACATCAGAGTAATCCTCTAAGGCGCCCGTGCCTCTTGGAGTAGGCGCGGGTCGACACCTGGTGTGATGACGGCTGTGGCATGTGAAGCAGCTATGGTCTCTAGTGCTGCAAGGAAGCGCGGACATAAGCGAACAGGATGATTCTCCCTGGAGCAGAGATCGTACCCTCTTGGGGCTGGAGCCACTCTGGCCTCGTAGGAATTGAGACTGCGAGCGAGGGCACTCGCAGGTGTCGACCTTGGCGGACGTCGTCGATAGCCTCCAGAGTACAATGACGCTCTGTCAAATTCCATGTTGGAATTTCAGCTTTGTTCTGAATGGATTGCTCGCACATCGAAAGCGTGATTTTGGGAAGCTTTCAAGAAACCATATACACCAGCAGACAATCCCAATTCTCGACTTGAATGGAGAACATCTCTAAGGCTGTCATGCAACTTTGTATTGTGCCTTGCAGCTCTTTCAGAGCGGCTCGGGACTCTTGAGGTACTGCCTGAATGTTGAAGAGGACAGTCAACTGGCTATTGACTCATAACCACCGATTTTCGAAGCCGTCGGTGAGGCTTCGCCACCAATAGGTGGAACAACTTCTCCACCGGTGTAAGACGCGAGTTGTAGATGTATATCGCGGTGAAAAGATCTCTGACGGTGGGCCAACGAAGATAATCAACAGCGAAAACTTCGGTGTCCACTGGTGGCAAACGACAACCCGTGGACGGGTTGGAACACTGACGGAAGCCTGAGTAGTCTGGGCCTTGTCTATAATGTCCTGAAGCTGGCTTCGCTTTTGGCCCTTGGAATAGCAATGGCAGCCTTTGGCGTTAATTGAGACGGACTTGGATTGGGACCTGTCCAGACGGATAGATGGGATCGACCGCGGTTTCTTGTCGTCTGCCGTGGGCATTCTCTTGTTACTCCCTTTGTTGACTTCTGTTTTTTTTGTTTATTTTAATTATTACCTTTGTTATTGTTTACCAAATAATTTATTTATTATTTATTTATTTTTTGGGGGTTGAAAAATATTGTCGATCGCAAAAAAACAGGAAACCCGGAATAAAAAACTAATAAATTAATTATAATTAAATAATAATTATAATTATAAATTAATAATATTTATAATTAAATTAGAATTATAATTATAAATAATTATTTTCGAACGGAGCCGGAACGGTGGAATTAAACCTTGGCTTGGTTCGGGAGAAATGTTTACTGGGTTATGCCGTCGGCAGCGTAACAACACGGTCGCTGCGGCGGTTAGGAACAAAAACAATCACAGTCAGACCCGTGTGGATTTGAAATTATGCTATTTTGTCTCGCTTTAGCTTCCTTAGGCTTGGCATTGATGCATGTGTTGAATGCTGATATGTGGACTGTAGTTGTGATGGCATACAAAACATTTATGAAAGCAGAAAATATATTTATGTAGATATGGGCAGGATATGTGTAAGTGTATTGGTACAGTAGAGCGTCGAGGAGTGGACTGTATTTGAAGTGACGTAACAGAAATTATGTGGAGAGAAAAAAAACACAAGACAAAAAAATATCGCTACAGCGGCGGACTATTCGGCGAACAGGGAAACTCCCGAAATTAGTTCACACCGGGTTGTTGATATTAGTTATGTCTTTTTATTTTCCACCACACAATTTCACTTTTGTCGTATTTCTTTTTTCTCGAAGGCGGAATTCCACTGAGTATTCCACAAGGTATGCGCACAAGATGGCACGCGCGTATGTGTATGTCTGGATGCACATATGCCTTGACCGTTGGCAAGTTGGTGTACAACAGGGAACGAAAAAAAAGGCAAGGAGTATGGCGCACACACAAAGCGGAGACGGATAGAAAATTTGTTGGAATTTGAAGAAATATAAATTTCTTGTCTGCCGTTGTGGCGGAAGGATATCCTTATCCAGCTCGAAGGAATAAATGTTGTAAGACACAAAAAAATTCCCACGGCGCAAACGCAAAGTTTGATGAAAATGAACAAGTCGGGGGCGTCATGGTACTTCAGTTTGTGGTCTTTACTCGGCTGCATACATGAGACTAAACTTAAACCTAAAGCCGTGCTCCCGCCGCTTTACTCCGCTGAAGCGAGAGCGGGAGATCGGCAGCGGCCGACCGAGGAGTTCGGATCCGAAACCCGTGGCCATGATACAATAACATAAGGTAGTCTCGTCGGCAAATTTTGGTACCCTACTATTAAAACAATGAGTGCGAGTGAGATGGGAACTGTTTAGTAAGTGCGAGCAGAGCGACAATAGAATGTGTGGATTAACCCTTAGATGGTTCAGGGGGTTTTTTTTTGCCTTTCATAATAAAAGGAGTTTAATTTTTTTTTATAATTTAATTTTTAATAATTTTGAATTTGAAATTAGGCGTTGTTTTTGTCTCTGAATACTGAGTCTTTTGTTAAGATTCTTAATTCTAAAATATATTCTAATCTTAAAATAACAAAGAATGTAAACGAACCTTTAATAATCGCAGCCGAAAATGTTAGAATAAGTTTAGACATAAAAACTTATACTAATATTTTCCGCTGCGATTATTAAAGTTTCGTTTACATTCTTTGTTATTTTAAAAGTATCACAGCGATTCCTCCCACAGCGCTCTTTTTCTAAACATTTCGGTGCCTTTACGCCATCGACGTGTTTGCGGCACACATTGCAAAATGTCATGTTGCTCAAGGGTTAATTTCCTAAAAAATTCGTCCGCAGACAACCTTTCCCTTCGAAAGACGAACACGCACTGACCAAAACCCGAACGTTTAGACAGCCGACGAGACTACCTTATGTTATTGTATCATGCCCGTGGCTCCCGCTCCGGAGCGCGGACGTTGCGAGAAGCGAGCGAGGGAGCGCAAGAGGGGCGAGAGCGAAAGCTCGGAGAGCTTAGTGAGCAGCGGCAATGCAGTGGGCCACTGACCTAAACAACTGTAATTATGTAATTAAAACTATGAAAGAAGAACTTAAGGATAACGTGCCGAAAGTGTTACAAATCAAAAAATTTATGATTTGCCAACACTTCCAAAAATTCAGGTACCCACATTCTTTGGGGATTCACAACGATTGGGACTTTACGTTTTATGAATTATTCACTGAAATGATTCATTTAAGGGAGGATCTTAGTCTTACCTTAAAATTTAGTTACCTTAAGGGGGTATATACCTTTTTTTGTCGAAAAAAATAGGAAAGTTTGGATTTTTGTATGTATGTAATTATTGTTTTTATTAAATGAATGATTATATCTTCTGAAAGTTTAGATTGTGTTTATGTTTATGTTTATGCACAAAATTTTGAAAAAATATTTAATAGTTTTTAAGGTGTGGCTGTTTCCCTTAAACGACTTTTTTTTAAAGAGCCTTGCAGTGATAATTCCCCAGGACAAACGGGTCAACTGATACCGAAAAAATAAAAATATTTCATTAGTTTAGAGTACTATCTTGTACTTGAACGAACGTTTAAAAAATTTTTTTTGTGCATATGGGAACGTTTTATGCAAAAAAATACCTTTTTGAACGCTAAAATTCTAACAAAACTATCTATTTCGGCGAAATAAAAATTTTTACATAAAAAAACGATCGTTCAAGTACTAATAAAATTCATTACGAACATTCAAAAAAAAATTTGAAGAGAATCGGTTCAGTAGTTTTTCGCCAATCCATATTTCGAAATATTCGCGTTTGAAGTTTCAAGTTTGAGTTTGGGTAGGGACGAAGCGCGGCTAGGAGCTCTGTAACTTTTGTTCTACTGCTCAAATCTCTATGAAAGTTTGGGGAAATGTTCTCAAGACGTTGTTCATTAAGAATTTAAATTAAATTTCGATGTTTTGAAAATGAAAAAGGTATATACCCCCTTAAGATTTCACTTAAGGGTAAAGCGAGAAATGTAGTTTCTCATTTATTGTTAGGTTCAGAAGAACATTATGTAACCGCTTGGAAATTGTTAATCAAGCGGTATGAAAATAAAAGTAAAAATATTTTCTGATCAAGTAAACCGCCTTCTTGACCTACAAAATTCAAATGTAGACTCAGTAAAGCAGTTAAGAATGTTTATTGACAATATAAATGAGTCAATTCACATGATCAAATTGAAGGCACAGCTATCCGAAGAGGTTGATAGTATCTTTGCACATAATATTATTAGAAAATTTAATAAAGAGGCTCTGCAGTTTTATGAGAGCCATGTTAAGAAAAACAAGTAAATTCAATTATTATCTGATGTCATGGATTTTTTGGAGCAAAGATTAAATTCAATAAGCTCAGTTCACGATGAAAACCCTGTTTAAATACAGGTTAGACAATATATTGTCTACTAATAATTGTCCCATTTGCAAAGGTATGGGTCACAAAATATTTCAATGTCACAAATTAGGGCTTCGAATCCATCTAAAAGAATGGATCAATTAATGTCTTTTTTACTTTTTAGTGATTTAAATTCCTAAAACATACCCATAATAAACAAAAAAGGAAAGCTAACTTCGGGCGGAGCCGAAGTTGATATACCCTTGCAGAATATTCTCAAAAATTATTCATTTGATGCAATTTTAATACTCATAAAAAAATCCCAACTTCCTATCTCTAAAAACACCGAATTTATGGCATTTCCAATCGTTCAGTTATATGGCAGCTATAGGATATAGTCGGCCGATCCCGGGCGATCCCGGCCGATCCCGGCCGTTCCGACATATATACTGCGTGCAAAGGAAAGAAGGCTGTGTGCAAAGTTTCAATTCGAGAGCTTTAAAACTGAGAGACTAGTTCGCGTAGAAACAGACAGACGGACAGATGGACATGCTTATATCAACTCAGGAGGTGATCCTGATCAAGAATATATATACTTTATTGGGTCGGAGATGTATCCTTCACTGCGTTGCACACTTTTGACCTAAATTATAATACCTTCTGCAAGGGTATAAAAATGCAGCAGCGATACAACATGTTCGCTGTGCAAAAGAAATCAGCTACAGAGCGTGTTCAAATAAAATCTTCGAATGGAGAATTTGAAACACTTAGACCTTTGATTGGCTGTGGGTCACAAAGCACAATTATTTCAGAAGAATCTGCGCAGATTCTGATATTACAAAAAAATTCGATCACTAACAGAGATTAGTCGGGTATCATCCACAGGAAAGTGCACAAGGTAAATCTTCAAATTAAAAGTTAAGGTTTTAAACAAATTTTAAAGGTTTAAGCCATTATATTGTCTTCTAGTCAACACTGTTAATGTTGACAAGTCGAAATGGGAAAGGTATAATTTGCTGACCCTGATTTTAATAAGCCAGGCCGGGTTAACATTATTATAGGGGCAGATTTATACGCTCAAATTCTACAAACAGCAGTTGTTAAAATCGATGGGCTCCTGGGACAAAAAAAGGAATTTTGGGTGGATTGTCTTTGGATGTAAAAAATCCAAAGGAAAAGAGGCAATCGTTCAACCACCATAGAATTAAAAGATATGGATCGATATGGGGAAGTGGAGGAAGAAGACAAATATGATATCGAGTCTGAATTATGTGAAAACAACTTTACAAGAACAACAAAGAAAGATTCTTATGGGCGATATATTGTGTCAATTCCGTTTAAAGAAGATGTCACCTTAGGGGATTCAAAGAAACAAGCAATAGTTCGTTTTATGAATTTTAAGAAAAAATTAAATAAGAATGAAAAACTTAAGGCTGACTATACTAAATTCATGGATGAATATATGGAGTTAGCACATATGGTCGAGGTAAAAAATGATGGCAGTTATTTTTTACCACATCAGGCAGTTATAAGGGATTCCAGCCTAGAGATTCAAGCTTAGAGTAGTTTTTGATGCTTCAACCAAAACTACTAATAATAGAAGCTTGAACGATTGGACCACGAATTCAAAAAGAAATTTTTGATATCCTTATTAAGTGGAGAAAATGGGAATAGGTTGTATCTGCGGATATCGAAAAAATGTATAGCCAAATAAAAATAAATGAAAACGATCAAAAATATCAACTTATTTTATGAAGAAATTCTCCAAAAAACAAGAAAGGAAAGCTAACCTCGGGCGGAGCCGAAGCTGATATACCCTTGCAGAATATTCTGTAAAATATATTCTCCAAAGTCAGATCGGTTGGTCAAATATTTTTGACCCGTAAACCCGTAAAAAATCCCAACTTCAAAAACACCAAAGTTATGGCATTTCCGATCAATCAGTTATAGGCCGGCTATAGGATATAGTCGGCCAAAGGAACGAAGAGTGTGTGCAAAGTTTCAGTTCGATATCTTCAAAACTGAGAGACTAGTTCGCGTAGTTAGTAACAATAATGATTGTTATTCTATTTGTATATTTTATAAGTAAAATAAATGTAAAAAGGCAATTGCAAGGCATTGTCATACCGGAAAGAATGGTTACTTAAAGAAAAACGAACAATAAGAAAATTAAAAAATTTTAAGGTACCATATAGAGTAACCTTTCCTGGCCTTTTGCAGAATGTTCAGACACTCTGAACACGAATTCATATAAATAACATGTTCAAGAAGAACACTAATTGTCATAAACCTAAGACTTTACAAATTCTGTTCATGTCAATATGTAAATAGAGCTGTAAATAACGATCTGTAACTTAAAACTTACAAGGGTGCAGAGCCGAACAATTGTAATCTTAAATACAGGCCACTTGAGCCTAACAATAAATATAGTACTCACACTGCACAAAGGGCGCTTCGCGGGAGACCGTTGATAAGGCTCCCGCTCAGGCAAATAGATGTGGTCTCTGCATAGACCATTCTTATAATACACTTTATAAGAATCTTATGTTATTTAGCTAAGCAAAGACTTAGAAAAATAAAACACTTTAAGCTAGAACTCAAAAAATGTGGATGTCTTTTCATCTTGGTTTAGTCAAGGCATTTACAGGTAACAAGGGCAGGAAAAATGAACTGGCTTTACGCCATAGCTAAGAACGTCCTCGGACCAAAAACATTAAATTTTGACTCATCAGCGAAAATGACGTAATATTTTTGGGTCCAAATGATGTTCTTAGGTATGGCTTAAAGCCAATACAGAGCTGCAGGACAAACATCTAAAATCCACCGTTAAGCATGACGGCGGACACGGTATGGTTTGGGCCTGTAAGTCCGCAGCAGGAGTCGGAAACCTAAAATTTATTGAAAGCATAATGAATAAAAATGTTTATCTTAATATCCTTAAGGATAATTTACTCCAAAGTGCTGAGAAATTGGGAATAAAACAGGGTTTTCGGTTCTACCAAGACAATGACCCAAAGCATAAGTAGGGTATTGTTCAATATTGGCTGGGATATAATTGTCCCAATATAATGAAATCTCCAGATCAGTCACCCGATTTTAATGTTATTGAGAATTTGTGGGCTCAAAAATTCGGGAGCGCCATATTTCCAATAAAAATGACTTGAAGACGGCTTTGCTCGAAGAATGGGCTAAAATCACTCCAGGAAACACAAAATAATTGGTCGAATCTATTCCCAATCGACTGAAGTCGGTTGTGGACCAAAAGGGCAGACATACCAAAGTTAAAAAAATATTTTTTTTTTCAATTTTTTATAATTAATTTGATGATCTGGGTCAAATAAGCTGTGACGTTGAAAAAGGCAGTATTTTTAGTTTTTATTGTTTAATTAAGAAGTTCCTTGGTAGAATAAATAAATTAAAACATATTTTTGAAGTTAAAACAACAGTTAACCTTTCTGCATTTTATTTTTATGGGTATCTCTTATGGTTCTGGAGTTATACCTGTTTAATGTTGAAAATTAGGTGTGGGTCAAATAAGCTGTGAGCCACTGTATATGTATGCAGTGTCCTCTTTTCAATAAAGTTGTAACACTGGCTGTTCGGTCATGCTGCAGTCTAAATAAATTCTTAAAGTTTCTAATCTTAACGTAAATTGAATTCTCGATGTTTGTTTTTGCCTTTTCTATTTGCCCTGCGTGGCATCTCTTTCAATTACTGTAATTGCTAATCCTTTTGAATTCCTCCGCCGATCGCCGCCTGGCCCTTTGTCCACGGCAAGCATCTACTTAAGTTTAGTTTCGATTTTGTACTCGCTCGCTGAAGGCACGGTCGCAGATCGCCTGCCCATTCTCTTCGTTTATACTTTCGCTGTTAAAAGGCACAGACAAATCGGTCTGCCTGCCCAACCAAATCTTAAACATAAACATTAAACTTTGTAATTAAGGCCTTGGTGTCATTTAGAATAAAATTAGTACATATTTGCATGTAGATTTTAGGAGTTCCTACGCAGCGCAAGTTTGTTTCAAAATGGTGCCACGCCCATTCTGACGCCCACAAGCCACAAGCTGTGGCCACAGTTTTGATGCTATTATGAAAATTTTAATTGATATGTATTTGTTTCGTCAATACCTATCGATTGGCCTAATAAAAGTTTGCCACGCCCACTCTAACGCCCAAAAACCCTACATTTCCGCCTTTCATGGCGCCATCTAACGGATGATTTTAGAACAGCTGGCCAAGGTGCTAAACAGAGTCAACGTTAATTCTCGATAAGGATTTCTATTAAAGGAAACGGAGTAATGGGTATCTAATAGTCGAGGCACTCGACTATACCGTTCTCTCTTGTTTTAATTGGGCACCATCAAAGGTTAGCGTTAGTGAAAAAGCTCACTGACCCAACATTTTGGTGACCCCGACGTGATCTAAAAACAATAAAAACTAAAGCGCAACCAAACAAATAATTTAATTTTCGTTCGGTTGATTGATCGCGCATATACATAACCTGCAAGTTATATGTACATATGCAAGCGCAAGCGGTAATACATAAACACCGCTAGAAACTCACATCGCACCCGCCCCGCGCTTCATAGAGAATATTTCGGTTTCCTCTTTGTGCCTTCGTTCCCGCCTTGAAACGTTTTACAGCGGCGAACAAACGTTTTTGTTCGCGAGTTCGATGCACCCCCTTCCACCGCTGTATTGCCGTTTATGTGCAAATAGACGCACATACATTCCGTTAGTTTTCGGTGGTCAAGAGTTTTGGTACAGCACGCACTGCACAGTGGAATTTAATTATTTTGCGGGTGATAAAAGCTGAATATAATAAAATAAATTTATTAAAATGTTAACCGAAACAACTTTAGCTGCTTCAGTTCAGGGAGTGAAGCATCTTAAATTGAAGGCTGAATCAATGCTTTCTAAGGCGAAATCCTCTGAGAAGGCCTTGACTGTTGAGAAGCTCCAGGCGATGAATGATGAAGAATTAGAGCTTCGTGTTAAGCTCTCAGAGGAGAATAAGGCTGCATTTGCCCAGGTCCATGACAGTCTTGAGGAACTGGATTTTAATGAAATCGGCAGCCAGGTTCGCGATGATTTTGAAGAGCTCATCATATCAATACAAATCATGCTAAATCGAGAATTGGGAAAGCGTCAACGTCCAGCAATTCGAAGTTCTACGCTCAGGCCAGAGCCATCTCTGTATTTCCATTCCATTTCCGGCTAAAAGATCTCATATGCCTGAATTGAGATTGCCTGAATTTTCTGGTGGCTATACTGAATTTGTCGACTTTCAATCCATGTTCAAAGCTATCATTGACAATGACGTGGCTCACTAACATTGCGAAGCTGCAGCATTTAAAGTATAGCCGGAAGGGTTGCGCCTTGGATACAGTGCGCTCATTAGAAATTTGTGATAGCAACTATGCTGTAGCCTTGGAGTTATTGAATATCCGTTTCAAGCGTCTAATTTTCCAATCCCATATAACTGCAATTTTGGGTCTTCCTAAAGTGGAAATGCGGTCCGCAGCGAAGCTGAGAGATATATCTGATAAAATAAATGCTAATCTACGTGCTCTTCAGTCAATGGGTTCGGTTGAGCAAATCTCAAATTGCATTCTGGTTCATGTTTTACTCCAAAAATTAGATAGCCAAACTCAGGCCAATTGGGAAGAATCTGCGGCTATTGATGCAATTCCTTCGATTGATCAATTTACAACAATTTTGTCCAGGCGTTGTCAAAAATTGGAAAATGTAGAGCATACTGCAGCATCGTACTCATATAGTTCACAATCAGGAAGAAGCCGCAACAAAAGCATTTTAATTGCCACTAACACTTTTGGAAATGGATGTGTTGTGTGCGACAACAGTGGCCATTCAATTTATAGCTGTGTTCAATTCGCCAATTTGTCAGTGCAAGAGCGTATTCGAAAGGTGAAGGAATTGGAGCTCTGTCTTAATTGCTTAAAGAAGGGCCATCAAATGCGTAATTGTAAGTCAGGCTGCTGTCGAACTTGCAGGTCCAAGCATCACACCCTTTTGCACCTTGGCACTCAGTCTTCGACCCAGGTTATGCGAGCTCCAGCTGCAGAACGAAGTGCGCCAATTGCAATCACTTCAAGCCCTTCTACCTCTTTGCTGGTTCAGAAGGTGGATTCTGACATTGTCTTTCTTGCAATTGCAGTCATAAGCGTTCAAATTTGATCAGGTGCTTGGATCCCATGCCGTGCGCTGCTAGGCTCGGGATCTCAAGTCCACATTGTGACTTTCCGACTCGCTCACCAGTTGCAGTTGCATAAAACCAAGTCTACCATATCAGTTGCAGGTCTTGGAGATGCTCGATTTGACTCTGAAGTAGTATCCGTTTGCGTTAAGTTAAAGTCGCACACTTCTCCAGCGATTACCGGCAATCAACCCAGTTTGACCGTTAAACCCGATGGTTGGAAAATTCCCTCGAATATTCAGCTGGCCGATCCGGATTTCTATAGATCTCGGCGAATAGATCTCCTTATTGGAGCAAGCATGTTCTTTGAGCTATTATCTGTAGGGCAGATTAAGTTGACTGCTGGGTTACCCCTATTGCAGAAAACAAGGCTTGGTTGGATCGTTACAGGAGGTGGATCTTCTACTCTCAAGGCAACTGCATTACACGGCCAAGCTGTGCACCGTGAATTGGTTGCTGCTGAAGTTCATATGGATGAATTAGTCCGTCGTTTTTGGGAAGTTGAGAGCTGTGGTAAAGGCGTGGTCACAGCCAAAGAAGAACTGGAGTGCGAGGCTCATTTACGATTAACTGCGAAGAACACTGTAGCATTACTGGGTGAATCGTACAATCAAGCTTATCGTCGATTTCTCAATTTAGAGAACAAGCTAGAGAGCAAGCCAGAAGTCAAGGTCCAATATTCGGCATTCATTCGCGAATATTTGCATTTGAAGCACATGTCGGTCGTGCCCAGAAGCTCCTTGAGTCTTTACAAATATTTTCTGCCAGACCACTGCGTTTTCAAAGAAGACAGCACCACGACTAAATTGCGAGTCGTTTTTTATGGGTCTGCCGAAACGTCAAGTGGACATTCGCTAAACGAGGTTCTCATGGCAGGGCCTACCATTCAACAGAAGCTGTTCAACACGCTGTTACAGTTTCGGACTTTCCCTGTTGCATTGTCTGGTGACATCTGCAAGATGTATCGGTGTGTTCGCGTGGCTGAACCCGACCAGGCTGAACACCGGACCAGGAGGTGCAGGTATTCAAGCTTGATAAAGTGACCTATGGAACTAAGCCTGCAGCCTTTTTATCCGTTCGCGCGATGCATCAGCTGGCGAATGATGAGAAGAGCACATTTCCAATCGATTCTAAAATCTTTTTGCGGGAATTTTACGTTGATGATTTGATCACAGGAGGCCAATCAACACAGGAAGTCCTCGAAATCATGTCTCAAACTACAAACTTGCTTGCACGAAGTGGCTTTAAGCTCAGGAAATGGTGTTCCAACGAGCGCGATGTCCTTGATAAAGTTCCTGACTCGGAAAAAGAAACATTCCTGAAGTTTGACGATGGCAGCGACTTTACCAAGACACTGGGTCTTGCTTGGGATGGAGTGGATGTCTTTCGTTTCTCTTTTTCTTCCATACAGCCATGTAAACGGCTGGTGCTTTCCACAATTGCTCGCGTGTATGATCCGATTGTGGTTGCCAAGGCCAAGATCTTCCTGCAACAAGTCTGGAGAGAGAAGTTGGAGTGGGACGAGAGCTTTCCTGAGGCGCTCAACACATCATGGCTGAAGCTGTCATCTAACATGCGTCTTCAATTTTGGCCGATAGGTGGCCGAAAAACAGTATCATCTGCAACGTCCAAGTGCGTCATATGCTTCCGAGCTAAACCACAATTATCTCACCATTTAATGGCTGACCTACCTAAGAATCGGGTAAAGGCAAACCTGCCCGGATATGGTCAGATAATGCTACGAACTTCGTTGGAGCTAAAAATGAACTGGCGGAGCTGAAGAATCTATTCCTGTCTGGCCCACACATTCGAGCTATAGAGGAATTCTGCCTAGAAGATTCAATTGAGTGGCGATTTATTCCCCCACGTTCGCCTCACTTTGGAGGTCTCTGGGAGGCTGCAGTAAAAACGGCCAAATTTCATTTTTATCGTTCGGTTGGCCCATATTTATTATCATTCGATGAATTGCGTACACTCGTTTGCCACATTGCAGCAATTATCAACTCACGACCTTTACTACCTCTTTCAGAGAATCCAGCAGACCTTGAAGTGCTAACTCCTGCACATTTTCTTGGCACAGTTCCGCTGGTGTTGTACTCTGAGCCTGACGTCACAAAGCTAAATTTCAACCGTTTGGACCGCTGGCAGAAAATTGCTTATTTTCAACAAATCTTCTGGTCACGGTGGCGTGAGGAGTATCTGACCCTGTTGAAGCAACGGTCAAAGTGGCGCATCCCCAAACCTGCGCTACAAGTCAAGGATGACGTCCTGGTTCAAAACGAGAACTTGCCTCCTCTTAAATGGCCATTAGCCAGGGTCATGGAATTGGTGCCTGGATCTGATAGAGTTGCTCGTGTGGCAGTAATACGAACATCAACTGGAACCACTCGTAGAGCTGTCCGCAAGTTGTGCGTCCTGCCGAAGCAAGATCTGGTTAAAAGCCCTGGTCTTCCAACGGAGGGAGAATGTTCGGTCTTGCCGCAGCCTAAATAAATTCTTAAAGTTTCTAATCTTAACGTCTCGATGTTTGTTTTTGCCTTTTCTATTTGCCCTGCGTGGCATCTCGTTCAATTACTGTAATTGCTACTCCTTTTGAATTCCTCCGCCGATCGCTGCCTGGCCCTTTGTCCACGGCAAGCATCTACTTAAGTTTAGTTTCGATTTTGTACTCGCTCGCTGAAGGCACCGTCGCAGATCGCCTGTTAAAAGGCACAGACAAATCGGTCTGCCTGCCCAACCAAATCTTAAACATTAACAATAAACTTTGTAATTAAGGCCTTGGTGTCATTTAGAATAAAATTAGTGCATATTTAATTGAAATCTTGTGCGGTTTTACTTTAATTGGGCACCATCAAAGGTTAGCGTTAGTGAAAAAGCTCACTGACCCAACACTGGCTTTAAATAATTGATATTGTTTATTCCATTCAACTTTTAGCTTAAATTTAACAAAACTTCTTTAATTGTGCAAAACATCCGATCAGGTTGAGATTCTGGCGGCGACTAACTTAGCGAGGAGTTTCCAGACATTATTTTACTTCCTTTTCAGTATATTTAAAAAGAAGGGAGACGAAGACTAGTAGGTGAGACCGCTCCTGGTAGCTCTAGTCACATCACTAATAATACCGGATCCCACATTCGGCCTTCCAGACGCTTGATTCGACCCGAATGGTTTCATATATTCCGCAACTGTCTTAGTTCTATATGGCCCTTTTGCTTATCCTACTCTTTGAACTTCGTAACCATCATGGGCGATATTAATCTTGACTACTTTATAAGGCCCTAGGTATTTTCCTTTTAACTTCAAGCTTTTTTTGTATTGGGTACGTTTAAGAGCTACTAAATCGTTAATCTCAAACTTACTTTCTACCTTTCTTTTAGAGCCAAATGCCTTTTTATTTTTGGTTTCAATATCCTAAATATTTGGCCTTGCTGTCCCTCGCAATTTATTTCTTTCCTCGTCTAGCTCAGAAATCGAACACCTTTCAATCAATTATTTTAACTCTGCATTGCTCGAAACACGCATATCAAGGCCTGTTAGCAACTTAAAATTAGAAACCCTTTTACTCCTTGCTTCAGTGTCACTAATCGTCTGTTGAACCCTGCTGACTTGCTTATACCAGCATCCTTGATTCTCCTGGCTCAGTTTCGATAACATTGGGACCACTATCTTGTGCATTCGTTCTACCTTTCTGTTACCTGACCAATGTTCGATTTTATAGTCAAAGTCTTGCAAGTATATTGCCCAACGCGAAACTCTAAACGGAATCTCCTTCTTCTTCATAGTCATGGCAAATGCATTGCAGTCTGTGACTATTTTAATTATTTTCCCAAGAACATAAACTCACAACTTCCAGTTCAGAAGAATGATACTTATCTTCACATGGTTTGGTCTTCCGACTCATATAGAAAATTGGGTGAAACAAACTATCCACCCTGTCTCGCTTTTGAGGCGTCGGTATGAATTTCTGTTTCAATAGAATGGTCATAAAGTTTCAGAACGGTCCCACTGACTAGCGCTGCTTTTAAATGATCAAACCTGCTTTTCCTTGAACTCAAACTTCGATTCCTTGCGTAACAAAGCAGACAACGGCTTAACAATCAATCGTAATTTTCTACGAACCTTCAAAAATACGACGGCAAAACTAAAAACCTTTGGATTTCCTTTTTATCACGAGGAATCGGAAAATCAGCTACCACTCTTGTTTTCTTCCATTTGGTTTGATTGTGCCATTTTCTATGATATATCCAAAGAATCCCTCTATCTTCTTCAATATCTGACACTTGCTCCAAATTAATTTCTGCCCTGTTCTACACTCCTGCTAGCAATGATCACATCGTCCATGTACACTACAGCATCATCGTTTTTTATCACATCTCCTCGGACTGCCATTATAAACCTGGTAAACACCGCTGGGGAGTTCGTGATGCTGAAAGGTACTACCCACTCATGGTTACAAACGATGAGTACTTTTGATATTCTGGTGACACAGGCACGTGAAAGAATCCATTTGTCAAATCCAGAGTTGTAGAAATCTCTCCACCTTGAAGTTTTTTAATAACACAATCCATGTGTACTGTTGGGAAATTATCTCTGACTAACTTTTCATTCTTCCCATTCTTCTTATCCACCAAAACAACTGGAGAAGCAAACTCGGACGTACTTGACTTGATTATTTCTTCCCTAAGCCATTCCTGCACCTGGTCATCGACTATCTTTTGGTCACAATAGGCCAAACGCCTTAGGTGTTGAAATACCAGCAACTCGTCTGTCAACAAAATCTTCATCTGCAACTTAGATTTTTTATCGGCATATAATTCTCCACCAAGAACTCTACTTCTTCTGCGACAGACACCCTTACTCAAATGATCTAGTTCGGTGCTTATTCAAATTCTTTCATTAGCTGCCCACAGGAACTTTCTGTTATCTGTTCCTCCTGTGGCAGGAAATGAGGGTGGTCCGATAAGTATTTAGCCTCCAAAGTGGCTATTTATTTCTCAACATAATCTTCTTTTAGCTCAATACACTTGACCCAGCGATGCTCCAACTTCTTCTTAACCCGTCTGAAAAATAGGACTCTGTGGTGGCGACGACCTCCTCATTCGACGCAAATTTCTGCCCAGCGAGTGACTTTTTCAAGTTTGGAAACGAAAAGAAGTCACACGGGGCCAAATTTGGAGAATATGGTTGATGGTGTAGCAGTTCGTAGCCCAATTCGACCAATTTGCCCTTGGCGAGGGCGGAAGTGTGAGCCGGTGCGTTATCATGATGGAAGAGCACTTTTTTCTTCGCCAAGTGGGGCCGTATCCAAGCGCAATTCGGTGGCCAATCGGCCCAATAATTCGGCATAGTACAGCCATGTGACCTTTAAGCCCTTCTCCAGGTAGTCGATGTAGATCACACCTTGTAAATCCCAAAAAATGGTGGCCATTACCTTTCCGGCCGCTGGGACAGACTTCGCCTTCTTCGGCACTTTTTTCTTCACTTCACTTTTTTCTTCGCCAAGTGGGGCCGTATCCAAGCGCAATTCGGTGGCCAATCGGCCCAATAATTCGGCATAGTACAGCCATGTGACCTTTAAGCCCTTCTCCAGGTAGTCGATGTAGATCACACCTTGTAAATCCCAAAAAATGGTGGCCATTACCTTTCCGGCCGCTGGGACAGACTTCGCCTTCTTCGGAGCAGGTTCGCCGGGTGAAGCCCACTGCTTCGACTGTTCCTTGGACTCTGGTGTACCAGTGGATCCATGTTTCGTCGGCGGTCACGAAACGACGCAGAAACTCCTTCGGTTTGCGTTTAAACAGCGCCAAACACGGCTCTAAAGTGGTCTCACGGCTGCGTTTGTTGTCCGGGTGAGCAAACGCGGCACCCATCGCGCCGACAGCTTTCTCATGCCCAAAATTTCATGCAGGATATGACCCACGCAATCTTTTGACATGCCTACTGTCTCAGCTATCTCGCGTATCTTCAATCGGCGGTCTGCCAATACGAGATCGTGGATTTTTGTCACGTTCCGAGGTAGCCGTTTTCGGGGCACCTGGGCGTGGCTCATCAAAAACCGACGTGCGACCTCGTTGAAACTCGTTAAACCAATTTTTGACGGTCGCCATCGAAGGAGAAGAGTCACCGTACATAGCATCGCTCTTTGATTTCGCTGCGCGATTTCCCTTCCAAAAACTAGAATCGAATCACAGACCGATATTGCTCTTTTTACATTTTCTAAAATCCGCGGACACGTCCGAAAACTACGAGTCCGATTCGGCTGAAATTTCGACACTAGCCGTCTACGAGAATGTACTACACGATAGTAACTTTTTCTTGCGATAGTGACGCCATCGGGCGGTGAGGCTAAATACTTATCGGACTGCCCTCGTACACTGAACAATTTCCGAAAACAAGGTTCCTCTTTTCGTAACCATCATGTCGGTGCTTTCTAAAATTGTTGTTCCTAAGATCGCATCAAACTTCATGTCGTCGTCTGTAACCACGTGGAACTCGATCCACATTTCTATGCCATCGATATTCACTGGCGCTTTGAAGCTGCCAAAAGTTAGCACCTGACTTTCTCCTATTCCTGTCTAAACTCTTTTCTTGCCCATCAAACTGTCAACGCCTACACCCAGTTTTAAAACAAGAGAGAACGCTATAGTCGGGTGCTCCGACTATCAGATACCCGTTACTCAGGTAAAGGGAGTGCGAGGGAGATGGAGATAGAAACTTTGATCACGCATAACTTTTTAACGAATGGTTCGATTTGAAAAATTTCTTCTACATTTCGATAGGTATTGATAAACACAATAAAACTGCATTTTTACTTTTCCGAAATATTAAAATTTTTAAAATCGTATATAAGCGATTGTGGGCGTTAAAGGGGGCGTGGCACATTTTTGAAACAAACTTGCGCTGCGTAGGAACTCCTAGAATCTGCATGCAAAATGCCAATCTTCTAGCTTTTATAGTTTCCGAGATCTCAGCGTTCATACGGACAGACAGACGGACAGACAGACGGACAGACAGACGGACAGACGGACATGGCTATATCGACTCGGCTAGTGACCCTGATCAAGAATATATATACTTTATAGGGTCGGAAACGCTTCCTTCTAGCTGTTACATACTTTTGCACGAATACAATATACCCTTTTACTCTACGAGTAACGGGTATAAATACACGGCCTTTGAATTCAACATTCGGACAAAATACAGATTTTCCCTCCAAACCACGAGCAACTAGTGCATGAGATTTCTTGGCAATTACTTTCTCTGCCTGAACCGCATTGGTTCTTGCCGATTACATTTGAAACATTTCTCTAGCACTGGACAATTTCTCTTCATATGAGATGGATCTCCACATCTGAAACATTTCCTAACCGACTCTGTTGTCTTTTCCTTGGCTGACTCATTGACTACTTTACCACCCTGAAAAGTATGCTAGTTTTCTGGCTTATAACTATGTGCTTCTGGCCTTTTGGTATACCTCGATCTGCCACTTCAAGTCTTTCATATTTCTAGCCTGATACAGCAATCAATCTTGAGTCTGAGATACCTTCTACGAAGTTCTCAATTAGACTCCATTAACGCATATAGAAACTCCTGTAATGATTCACCCTTACTTTGACGATGCTTTCCCTGCTGTAGATACCTGCACTCCGAACTCCAGTGACAAGGCTAACTTCAAACTTTCCCAGTCCTTAATGTCTCTCTGGCTACGCACAAACATTTTTGCTGCTCCACCAAGTAATTGCTTTGCATAAACAAACTGCTGCAGCGGGCTCCGCAGTAGACTTTCCTCTCTGCTATGGGGAACGGCCGGTGTGGACGATGTAGTCCTAAATCTCACCCTCAATCTCTGACTCACCCTCATATGGATGAGAAGAAAAAGTTCTTGTAATTGAGACTTTAGCCCGGTTGTACTCAACTGCAGTTCTGACAACTTCCGTCGCAACCCTTCCACTCGCAATGCGAAGATCTCGCCTCTCTCCATTTTACAAAAGTAACCTGCTTAAAATTACAGTTAATATGATGACAAAATTGTGTTTTAACTTGAATTCCTTTTGATACTCAAACTAACAAGTCTTGAGACTGTTATATAACCGACGACGACGCTGTTCGTCTTTTGCTGTCTCGCTGCTTTTCGCGTTCTCTGCTCTCTGTGGCGTCCTTCCTCTTCTTTTCTTTTTTTTCGCACGCACCGACACTGCTTTGCCTCCAATTGGAATTAGCTTTGCCACGTGCCTCAGCACCGACGATGCTCTGCTGCTTCCGCTCTGCACCTCTCGTCTGCTCCTCGGCTTGTCTGCCTTTTGCTTTCTCCAGCCGCATTCGCTGCTTCTTAACTGCCCAGTCTACTACGCTGCTATTCTGCAACTGTACCGCTGCCTTTACGAGTCTGAACTCAATTGGAATCCGCCTGGCCGTCTACGTCTGCCTTGAATTCCGTGATAAAATCCTGGCCAATACGTTCTTGCCGGCACGCTCCGTTAACGCCACCAGCTCCAATGTCTTGTCTGATCTTGTCTGTCTCCAGCCTGCTCCGCTGCTCCCTAATCCTTGCTTTTTTACCAGCCTGATCAGATGCATCTCTTCTTTGGTCACTGCTTCTATCGCTGTCTCTGTCACTTTTTATTTTGCCTTTACTTTCAAAACTCATAACCAGTTTTAAATTGTTCTTATTTCATCCTCCTCCGCACTTCACAATACTTTGTTTGTTATATTTCTCGTGTGTGAAATATTCAATTTAAGGTCCCAGCTGTCGAATGGTGAGCAATCTCCGGGACGAGCCCCAAACTCTGGTCACATCACTAACACAACCGAATCTCACATATATATACCCTGCAGTACCGTTCAACACCTTTTAATCGCTTTTTTTCATCACCAAAAATTCATCACTGCTGATTAATCGGCGATGAAACTTCATACAAAATAGTGATGAATTTAACATTGACATGTCCTAGGAGTTAATCACTCTTAAATCAGTAATTCATCACTCTTTTTTTTAGTTTTTCATCACTCTTTAATCAGTAATTCATCACTCTTTGAACAGCGTTTACTGATGAACATGCGATGAACGAGTGATTAAAATGCGATGAAATAGTGATTACCGAGTGATGAATTACTGATTAAAGAGTGATGAATTCATCACATTTTCAACAGTAATTCATCACTCTTTAATCAGTAATTTATCGCTTTTTCATCTCAGTTTCATCGCTCTTTCATTGCTTTTTCATCTCATTTTCATCGCATTTTCATCGCATTTTCATCGCTTTTTCATCACTTTTTCATCGCTTTTTTTTTCATCAGTAAAATTCATTCAGTAAATTTTCATATTTTATTACATTATTTCATTATTATTACATATAACTAATTAATTTAACTTAATTCAATCTACATATGTACGTTTTCAGTTGTCTCGGAAGTGTTGAGTGCTCTTTTTTTGACTTCGTGCTTTATGTACTGGCTCTTCCTGACCAAGTATATCTAAAATAGAAAAATTATTATAAAATATATAAAAACTTACTGCCTTTCTTGTTTTGCCGCCGGCCAAGTCCAGCTTAGTTTATGCTGGCCCAACAGTTTTATTATAAGCTTCGCCTTAAATAATGAATATATATATTAACAGTATATGTAGGTACAGTTCAAAATAATTAAATAAATAACACTTACCTAAATTTCTGATAAATTTAGTTATAAAATTTCACAAAAAATCTCAGCTTCGATCTGTTCTCTCCCTTCTCTCAAATGCAAGTGCACGTAAAAACCGCGAAAACAACTTCAGTTGAAAACAAGGGCGCCGTTAATCCTATTGTTCTTTCCTTTGCCTAATTTGTCTTTACAAAAATTATGCTAATTTATTTTCAAGGGTGAATAAAGGTCGATCTGATTTAAATACATTGTCCTCCACCTCTCAGCTCATTTTATGGGAAGAGAGACAGAGTAAGAGAGGGAGATGGAAATTTTTCTGCGTTGCCTACGATCGGGGACTGAGAGTTTCGGCTCTGTCTGCGTCGCACTCGGCTCTGCCGACTTTGCCTTTGGCTCTGCCGGCGTCGCAGTCCGCTGCTGATTAAACAGTGATGAATTTTTGTAGTGATGAATTTCGGAACTGCAGGGTAGTAACATACCTAAACCCACATATCTACTTTATAAACATATTTACACTACGCATTTGACACACCCAAAATCATCGGCTCCCAAGAGTCGCCAATTTATATAAACATCCTCTTGAGTTATAAACAAATGAAAGAACTAAAAATTGTCGGCTCCCACGAGTGCCCAATTAATGTAAACATCCTCTTGCGCTATAAACAAATGTCACCAAACTATAAAAAGCGTTTATCCCCCAATTTTGTAAAATTGCAGACGCAGCTCAAACCTAGATCGCTCTCATGCTCAGTGCTCTCATTTTGGACACTCTCAATTTATCAATCGAGTTCTTTCTCCCAATCGAAGGTTTGATAAGTGTCAGCGTAGTTTATAAGTTTGAGTTTTAAGTTGAATCTTGTAAGGAGCAGACCTATCTCTCCCAGTTCGCGTTTACACTATTTTGATAAATAAAATGTATATATTTTTTAAAGTGTTAAATCCCGAATTTGTTATTGGTGCAGCCGGTTATATCCTTAAAGAACCCAAACATCGTTCGTCCCAGTGCAATTCTAAACCAGCTATCGCAGTGTCTCAGGTTGCGAAGTATTTAAAAACCCGTTTTATTGTAAAAGTTAGTGCCTTTGTTCGTAACACAAGGGATACTACAAAATAAAACACCTTAGTTCTTAGACAAGGTATAACAATTTTAAATCAAATACAAAACTCTTTAATTTGTGAAAAATCTACAAAAACTAAACAAAAACCAAAAATGGCTGAGCCAGTGCTATTATTATCAGAAAACCATCTAAATCAAGCCCTTAACCAAATCAGGTAAGTGCCGCAATTTGAAGGCAACACGCTCGGACTCAGCCCGGGTAGATTTCATCCTGGAGCTGTACCCCACAACATGTATAAGCCAGGCGAGTGTATTCTTCAGTGCGATCGAAATGCAGCTTCACGGAGATGCCCAGAGGATCTCAACTATCAACAGCCAGATGCTGGAGGGACTTAAGGAACGCCCTCATCAACGAGTACAAGAACCAGAAGCCCTGCGAAGAACTACTAAGACGTCTGTATAACAGCCCCTTTCCTGGGTGTATACGTAAGTTCGTTGAGGACATTGAGTCCAAATCTTTTATAATATTAAATAAATTAGCTTTAGAAAATAACGCTGCAAATACAATTTTATACACAAATGCTCTGTTAAAAATGTAATTATGAAAAAATTGCCAGACAGACTTTTTATAACATTGGCTAGGTATGATATCACTAATGCTAGTAAACTAAAATGTGTAGCGCAACAAGAAGGTTGTTATGAACATTTTATTCAGATCCAACAAAGAATACACAAAGTCAAAACCAAGATAAGTAAAATTATCAATCCCAAAATACTAATAATACTAATAAACAACAAAACTACAATTCCCAAAATCAATACCGATAGCAAAATAATTATTCCCCAAATAAATATAAGCAGCAGGCTAGTACATCTCAAGGGCAACATAAGCCTAATCATAATAAAAATAACAGCGAAACTTTATATGAAAACCACCCATTATATCAAGCAACAAAACAATAATTCCAACAAAAATTAAATTACCAATCACAACAAAATGGGGCTAATGCTCCCAATCGACCAATAAAAAGAAATCGCGGAACTATGAGTGGCCACATGAAAATGGATACAGACAATTTTCATCAACAATCCTCGGACACCGAACAGGAAATAGAAACCCTTACATACGAATCATCATAAATAACCAAGAGTTCCGATGTGTTGTAGACACAGGCTCTTCTATTAATTTAATTAAAGAAAATTACTTTAATTTTCCGACCAAAAATACACCTCTTAAAGTTCATACCATAAATGGTAATGTTCAGTTAAATAAATCCGTGTCCTACCATGCAAATAAGCTTTGTCCGACCAAACAAACATTTTGGGTCCATAATTTTTCCGATAAATATGATATGCTCATAGGAAGAGAATATCTAGAAGCATGTAACGCAATTATTAATTATAAATCAAAAACAGTTAATTTAAACTGTTATTAATTCGGAATAAGATATAATTATAACGATTTCGAATATAAACAAGGAGAAGCAGAAATTGATTGCTGCGATCCCCCATTTTCAACAGACACACCTTTTAATTTTGCAATAAATAATGACTTGCAGGAAACCAATAAGTTTAGATTAGAACACCCTAATGACGAGGAAAAAGATAATCTTAAGAAAATGTTATATGAATTTAGCGACATACAGTACAAAAAAGGTGACAATTTTACTTTCACTAGTACTATCAAGCATGTCATTCATACAAAAAATGGGCAACCGGTTTACAAAAAACCATACAAATATCCTCAAGCTTACAACCAAGAAGTCGATTCGCAAATGAGGGATATGATAAAATCCGAAAGTCAAATTCCCCTTATTGCTCACCTATTTGGATAGTACTTAAGAAAGGTGACGCATCAGGGACAAAAAAGTTCCGTATCGTAATTGACTATCGTAATTTAAACGAAATTACGGTAGATGGCAAATATCCTTTCCCGGTCATGGATGAAATATTGGACAAACTTCGTAGGTGCCAATATTTTCCCACTATTGACCTCGAAAAAGGTTTTTACCAAATACAAATGGATGAAAACTCTTTTCCAAAGACAGCTTTTTCCACCAAAAATGGTCATTATGAATATACTCGAATGCCCTTTGGATTGAAAAATGCCCCTGCTACCTTTCAAAGGTGCATGAACAATCTCTTAGAAGATTTGATCTACAAGGATTGTTTGGTCTACATGGACGATATTATCGTGTACTCCACTTCATTGGAGGAACATGTATTATCTTTACGAAAGGTATTTGAAAAATTACGAGAAGCTAATCTCAAGCTTCAACTCGACAAATGCGAGTTTATGAAAAAGGAAACAGAATTCCTAGGACATATTATTACAACAACTGGTATAAAACCAAATCCTCTCAAAATAGAGTCAATACAAAATTTCCCTATACCCAAATCCCTAAAACAAATAAAACCCTTTTCAGGTCTTGGTGGATTTTATAAGATTTTTATCCCAAACTTTGCTAAAATAAAAGGCGTAACATTAAATATAAAAGATAATGATTATGTACAAGCGTTTGAAAAACTTAAACTTTTAATAATGTCCGATCCAATACTTATATACCCAAATTTCGAAAAACCATTTTCATTAACAACAGATGCAAGTAATATTGCTATAGGAGCAGTATTTTTCCAAAATCATAAACCAATCTGCTATGCCAGCAGAACCCTTAATGAACACGAAATGAATTATTCGGCAATAGCAAAATAACTTTTAGATATTGTCTGGGCCACCAAATATTTTAGGTCCTATCTTTCTGGCAGATAATTTCTGATCCTAAGTGATCACAGGCCTCTAGTATGGATGAAAGAACCTAATATGAAATTACAGCGCTGGAAAATCGAACTAAATGAATTTGATTATGAAATAAAATATTTGCCCGGTAAGGAAAACCATGTGGCAGACGCCTTATCTAGAATAAGAATAGAGGAAGCCTATTTTGGAGAGACTTCCAGTAATTCAAATACAATAACAACAGTAGCTACAGTGCATAGTGCACCAGAAGATAACCAAAACCACATTTCAATAACAGAAAGACCACATAAGACCAACATAAATTACTTTCATAAAACAAAAATTATAATAACATATAAAGAAATGACAATCGAATACGCAAAACAATTTGTTCGCGCACTTTGCGTCCTTTAATTTGTTGAACAGTGTAAGGCGGGAGCGGGAGCACAATAAAGATTTAATCGCTCTCGCGAATTCGCCCCGTCTCTCGCCCCCTTCGTTAAGTTAGGTTTAAGCGTTTATATATTGAAATTAAAAGTTCATATAACAATATGAACATCATTCTGAGCAAACTCCTTTTCATCGCCATCGCCAAAAAATAAATTCTTCCCTGCAGTCACAAGTTTCGCGTATTTATTAATACAAAACAGTGTTAATTTTTCACAATTAATAATTGAATACTTTTCTAATAAGAAAAGCATAATATATTTTCCAATTGAAACAGACTTTTTAATCTTTTTCAAAAGGCATACGTTGAAATTATTTCTCCGGATAACTTAACCAAAACAATGAAAACTAATAGTAAATTAATAGATATTAACACTTACGCAGAATTCAAAGAAATTGTTATTAAAACACACAGAGAACTATTACATCCAGGAATAGAAAAACAAACAGCACTTTTTAAAGAAAAATATAATTTTCCCGATCACCAAAAATGAGTTCAAAATTTTATTAATGAATGCGAAATATGCAACATCGCAAAAACAGAACACAGAAATACTAAATTAGAATTCGAAATAGCCCGAGAAATTTTTAATACAAGAGAAAAATATGTCAACAATTTTTATATGATAGATAAAAAATAAACAATTTTTATCTTGTATAGACATTTATTCAAAATTTGCCACTTTAATAGAAGTCAACAGTCGAGATTGGTTAGAAGCAAAAAGAGCATTAACCAAAGTTTTCAATGAAAGGGGTAAAATCAAATTAAAGCAGACAAAGATTCAGCTTTCATGTGTGCAGCATTGCAACTTTGGTTAAAATCTGAAGATGTTGTCATGATATAACAACAAGCAAAAATAGAATTTCTGATGTTGAGAGATTTCAATCAGTGAAATTGACATAGAAAATAAGCTAACAAAATTTGAAACTATTCTTTATGTCTATAATCATAAAACAAAACATATTTTCGCTGGAACTCCAAAATATAATACACAGTCAAATAAAATCAATAAAATAGAAAAACTAAATGAATCACGAAATAAACAAAACTTTCTAATGGGCAAAATTTGGAAATCAATCCCGTTCAAGTAAAAAACGGTTATTTAATATTCAAAACAGGAACCTTGTACTTACCAACTAATTACGAATATCATTGTTTAATTGTCAACTTAACCAAAACTGAAATAACCTATACTAATTAAATTAAACAATCAGAAGAATTTTCAGGCTTAAAAAAAATTTTATACTTAACAGAAAAATTAATCAGAGAAATGAATGGAATCACAATTGCAAAACATAACAAAAGAGGTCTTATAAATTTTATAGGCACAACATACAAATATCTATTTGGAACATTAGATGAACAGGATAAAGAAGAATTAATGAACAAAATTGAAAATTTAGAACAAAACACAATTCAAGTTAAAGAACTTAATAAAGTAATAGATGCGGTAAACAAAGGTATTGAAACAATAAATCATTTAAGCTTGGTCAATGATGTAGACGAAAGGCTGGCATTACTTATTTTTAATCTACAAGAATTCACTGAATATGTAGAAGACATAGAACTTACAAGACTAGGCATTTTTAACCCTAAATTACTTAAGCATTATACTTTAACACACGTTAATTCAGAAAAACTATTAATAATAAAAACCTCTACTTGGTTATAAACCAATACTAATCAAATATTATGAAATATATATATGAAAATACCCTACAATTAAACATAAACATCACACATCACAAGCGTCAGTCGCAAATAAAATTCCGCAGCATAACACGGTGTTTTTTCTCTTTTTCCAATTTTGCCGCTCAATAGGATATGGGCCCAGGCATAAATGAAATTAAAGATGTTTTAAAGATAATCGTGCGGTGTGTGACTCAGGATTAAGAACAATGAGTCCTCTTTATCAAATCGATAAGTTAGAGGAGACGAATTATGATACCTGGAAAATACAGATGAGATCTGTGTTGGTGTATTCCAATCTGTGGAGTGTTACGTCTGGAGAACTAACGGAATCGAATATTCCAAAGGGAGTGAATTGGTTGGCCTTGGACAATAAGGCGCTTGCAACAATTACATTGAGTCTAAAGACATCTCAATTGACCTACATCAAGAATTGTTCGACTGCGGTGGAGGCATGGACGAAGGGGGAACATCAGCCAAGCGGACCTGTACGGAAGGTACAGTTGTACAAGCAACTACTCAACAAACGGATGGAGCAGGGGCAGAGCATGTCTACCTATATAAGCGAATTTGCAGAAATTCTGGATGGCCTAGCTGGAGTTGGAATAGAGCTAAACGATGAACTACGAACTATCGTTTTGCTGTCGAGTCTTCCAGAGCAGTTTGAACATTTCGTGGTGGCAATGGAAACACGAGACATGTTGCCTTCGTTTGAAGTTCTCACCATTAAGTTAAAGGAAGAAAGAAAGAGAAAAGAGGTAGCAGAAGAGCGAGTGGATAATTCAAGGGCATTCATCGCAGCACAGAAGCCACAATACTCGCAGACAAAGGGGAATGGGAAGAAAAAGCGAAAAAATATCGTTTGCTTTAAGTGTGGTGAGCAAGGTCACATAAAGTCCCAGTGTCGTGCTGTGAGTAGTGAAGACGGCAATCAACGCATGGTATCAAAAAATATGGTGAACCGCCAAAGCAGCCTGCTGCATGCCTGTGACGTCAACAACTTAAAAAACTCAATGTGGTGCTTGGACAGTGGCGCGACAAGCCATATGTGTTGTGAAAGAAAGCTATTCACAAAATTTAAGAAGCACACTGAACAGATCGGACTGGCAGATGCTGGTTTCCTTCAAGCCGAAGGAAAAGGTGACGTCAAAATAAAGACAGCCCTGTGCCTTTTGACGCTAAAAAATGTACTCTACGTTCCAAAGATGACCGGAAATTTTATGTCCGTGAGCAGTGCTGTGCAGAACAGGTGCAAGGTGTTCTTTGATAGAGAAAAAGCCCAGGTTGTGCAAGATGGAGAATGCATCGTCAAAGCCAATAAGATTGGTAATTTGTATTTATTTGACGGCGGGCGAAGTAAATGTTTTGGTATGGTAGCCGTTGATGGTGCTTTGCTACACAAGAGGTACGGACACATTAATTTCTGTAGCATGAAAGAAATGGTAAACAAAGGGATTGTTCGCGGTATTGAAAATATTTGTCTGCCAGCAAGTATCACCTGCAAAACGTGTATGGTCAGCAAAATCCATGTTCAGCCTTTCCCAACGGCAACACGTAATCGGGCTGAGGAGCTGTTGGAACTGATACATGCAGATGTTTGTGGACCTTTCCCGACACAGTCTCTGGGAGGTTCCAAGTATTTTCTGGCCTTCATCGACGACAAATCCAGAAGGATTTTTGTATATTTTCTGCGTGGGAAGAACGAGGTGCTGTCAAAGTTTATCGAGTTCAAGAGCCTGGTTGAACGGCAGACAGGCAAAAAGCTCAAATGCCTGCGAAGCGATAATGGTGGAGAATTTGTCAACAAGCAGTTCGACGAATGTCTAAGCTACCACGGAATTGCCAGACAACTAACAATAGCGTATACTCCCCAGCAAAATGGAGTTGCGGAAAGAGCTAACCGGACGCTGGTGGAGATGTCAAGGTGCCTTCTGGTTCAGGCCGGACTTGGAGATGTTTTTTGGGCAGAGGCAGTCAACACTTCGGTTTATCTACGAAACCGATCCCCTACTAGCGCGGTGGAGAGTATGACTCCTATGGAAGCGTGGACGGGTAAGAAGCCTTGTGTGAAGCATCTAAAAGTATTTGGATCTCTTGCAGTCGCTCTGGACAAAGGCCCAAGGAAGGGTGGCAAATTTCAACCCAAAGGCAAGGAGTACAATTTGGTTGGGTACTCGGTTGCAGCCAAAGGATATCGATTGTACGACCCAGTAGCTCGACAACTGGTTGAGAAACGTGATATTTTATCCAAAGGTGATGTAGTTTTGGTCGATCTGGAGGAACTCGAGAAAACTCATCAATCGAGAACGGCAGCTCCAGCGAGAGCTCAGATCAGTACGAGAGTGCTGAAGGGAAGGATGTGGAGGTGAAAGAGGATCCGCTTAGAGGACCTGGTCGCCCCAAAATCATCCGGACGGGAAAACCTGGTCGTCCCAAGAAGCAGTATAACATCTTAAGTCCTCTTGTTTCGGAAAATGTTCCAATTCCGTTAACTTTCAAAGAGGTTTTAAGTTGTACGCATGCACCAGAGTGGCGTGAAGCCATGGATAGAGAATATGATTCTCTGGTCGGACTTGGCAGATTGTCGATTTACCGAAGGATCAGCGAGCAATAGGATGCAAGTGGGTGTTCAACGTGAAGCGCGACAAGGACGGTCGAATTGAACGTTTCAAGGCCCGTTTGGTGGCGTTTTATGATAGCAATAGCGGCGGAAATCAAACTTTATCTTCACCAAATGGATGTATGCACGGCGTACCTCCACAGCGATCTCAGCGAAATGTCTACATGAAGCAGCCCGAAGTATATCTTAATGAGAAGAATCCTGAGAAAGTGCTGTTGCTGAGGAAAGCGATATATGGTTTGAAGCAGTCAGGAAGGGCCTGGGACGAGAAGCTGAATGGAGTTCTGCAGAATTTGGGATTTGTTGCCTGTGACAACGAACAATGTTGATACAAACAGAGAGGAGAAGGTAAACTTTCACTAATCCTTATATATGTTGACGACATTCTTATAGCTTGTCAAGCTCCAACCATTTTGGGTATGGAAATCGAACGAGAAGGCGATCTTGGAGCGATTACGTTGGGGCATTCGCAATACATCAAGGACTTATTCTGTAATCATGGCAGCGAAGATTGCAAGTCGGTGTAGACACTTTTGGAGGCAGGTTTCCAAGTAGATTGCACGAGCGATCAGTGCAAAAGAGTTGATCCTACAGTTTATCAATCTGTAGTGGGAGAGCTTGTGGGGAGCTAAATTACCAGCCCTCACAAATGTATAGATGTATATATTTTATAGGTTAAGAGTTGGATTAAAGCTAGGATAATAAGTTTGTAGATGATAAGTTAGTAAATAGATTATAAGAGCCGAAGTAGAAAGTCCCATGAAGGGCAGTGTACACCACCAGATCGACATGTACACGGCCACCAGAGCCAGCCTCGGCAGGGCCACACAGCGGCAGAGCCAATACCGGCAAAGCCACACAGCGGCAGAGCCAATACCGGTAAAGCCACACACCGGCAGAGCCAAAGCCGCCAGAGCCAACATCGGCAGAACCTCTCACCGGCAGAGCGCATGGCTCGACGCCAAGGGACTCACTTTGGCAGCGCACAAGACGAAAGCAGTCCTGATAAGCAGCAGGCAGATAGTAGAGACGGCTACTACAAAATTGGAGAAGCCACAATTAAATTTCGCCCAAGCCTAAAATACTTGGGTGTCATGATTGACCACCGGCTAACCTTCAAAGAGCATCTAGCGTACGCTAGTGGCAGGGCAGGTAGGACCGCGGCCGCAATATCGAGGATTATGGCAAACACTCGGGGACCGAGGCAACCAGGTCGACGCTGATGCATGCTGCTCCCATAGGGCCCAAGCCACAAAACATGAAAGTTATATGCAAGATGCTGACTCCGTGCAGAGATTTTGTGCCCTGCGGGTATGCTGTGCGTTCCGCACGGCATCCCATGACACGGCGTTGGTAATATCGGGAATTATACCGGCATTGGAATCAGTTGAGATCCGAGTAGGTGGCACAGAAATCGAAACAGCTGAATCCCTACCATTGCGAAGTGGCAAGAGAGGTGGGCACAAAGTAGCAAAGGACGATGGACGTATAAGCTTATCCCAGAACTGCATAGATGGCTGGGACGGTAGCATGGACATGTGGACTTCTACTTAAGGGGGTATATACCTTTTTTGTCGAAAATAATAGGAAAGTTTGGATTTTCTTATGTATGTAATTATTGTTTTTATTAAATGTATGATTATATTTTCTGAAAGTTAAGATTGTTGACAATGTTTATGCAAAAAATTTTAAAAAAAATATTTAATAGTTTTTAAGGTGTGGCTGTTTCCCTTAAACGCCTTTTTTTTAAAGAGCCTTGCGGTGATAATTCCCCAGGACGAACGGGTCAACTGATACCGAAAAAATTAAAATATTTCATTAGTTTAAAGTACTATCCTGTACTTGAACGAACGTTTTAAAAAAAAAATTTTTTTTTGTGCATACGGGAACGTTTTATGCAAAAAATTACGTTTTTGGACGCTAAAATTCTTACAAAACTATCTATTTCGGCGAAATAAAAATTTTTACATAAAAAAACGATCGTTCAAGTACTTATAAAATTCATTACGAACATAAAAAAAAAAATTTGAAGAGAATCGGTTCAGTAGTTTTTCGCCAATCCATATCACCGCAAAGTCATTTTTCAAAAACACCATTTCGAGATATTCGCGTTTAAAGTTTCAAGTTTGGAGCGCTGGAACTTTTGTTCTAATGCTCAAATCTCTATGAAAATTTGGAAATGTTCTCAAAACGTTGTTCATTAAGATAAAGCAAAAAAATTTTTTTCAACGCAAATGTTGACAGGACATGGATTCTTTAAATACTATCTTAATAGATTTAAGCATGAACGTTATCTGCACTGTCCACTCTGCGAGTCGGATAACAAAGACGCAAAACACTTGTTTTTTGTCTGTCCGAGATTTGAAAAGGGTTGGGAGGACGCCAACCGCTTGTAACCTGCTGGACATTATGCTCGTTTCAGAAGAAAATTGGTCTGCAGTATGCAATATGGCCACAATAGTACTCAAAAAGCTGCGCAACGCAGAAAGACTGCGAAATTCCAATAGGATAGAATCCTAGAGAGCCCTAAGGGCATTCCCCCCCCCGCAAAGTAATACCTAACGGCAGTACCGCCGGGAAAGCGGGGAGGGGGTGGAGTTTTTACTGGGTTAGCGTCCCAGACTTCGGCAAGCTATCTCAGCTCCGAGTTGGCTTTCGATGCTTTAGAACTCCACTAAAAAATAAAAAAAAACACCGGCAGAGTTAACCTCGGCAAAGCCACACAGCGGCAGAACCAATACCTAGAGCCACACAGCGGCAGAGCCAATACCGGCAGAGCCACACAGCGGCAGCGCCAGCATCGGCAGAGACGCACACCCGTCAGAGCGACGGGTAGAACAGACGAGTATCAACCGAGCCGAACAGCATCGGCGTTCAACACCCGAAGGGCGCCCTTAGCAACAGCGCCGACGTGCAGACAACAGGCCGAAGCCAGACGCCGACACGAAGCTCTCGTGCCGGCCGAAGGCGAGAACGCCAACGAACAGCAAAGGGATCGGCAGCCGAGGACGGCTCACCAACGCCCCTCTGCTCACCGATCAGGGAGTTGGTTTTTGGCATCAGTGGCGATCGGACGTGCATCTCGGAGTGGAAGGTGATAACGTGGCTCGGCAGCCAAGGCAGGAGCGGCACCCGGGTTTTCGGGGTCGCAAACGCCGCGGCCGTGTAGATCACCTCCCCTCCCCTTCGTGGCGCGGCAGCCAAGGCAGGAGCGGCACCCGGGTTTTCGGTGTCGCAAACGCCGCGACCGTGGAGATCACCTGCTCTCCCCACGTGGCTCGGCAGCCAAGGCAGGAGCGACACCCGGGTTTTCGGGGTCGCAAACGCCGCAGCCGTGAGCACCACTCCTCCCATCTCCTCGAGGCCTCACGTGGCTCGGCAGCCAAGGAGGGAACGGCACCCGGGTTTTCGGGGTCGCAAACGACGCGGCCGTGAAGACCATTGCCTCGAGATCCTCACCTGGCTCAGTGACCAAGGCGCGAGCGGCACCCAGGTTTTCGGGGTCGTGAACGCTGCGGCCAAGGAGGCCACTCCCACATCATTTCGATCTGTATACGGCTCCCGGCTGACGGGACCGCTATCCACCTCGGGATTCCCACGGAGCCAGCCGGCGGCTCACGAGTGACGTAGCCGTCGAACCTGGGCCCCAAAACACCTTCGTTTGGACAAACGAGCCCGACATCCGGCATCATCCCGGTAGGGCTGCGGAACGGTCGGCACTCGTACTCCCGGGACCAGCTCAACTGCACCCTTCTTCCACCTCCTAATCTCCCCATGCCCAACAACTCCGGCCATTTGGCCACCCGTCCTGTCTGTCCCCGCAAAAAAATAAATATTTCTGTGGAGGACCCTGGTACGGCTTTGTATGTATCCTGGCCCGTGATTAGCATCCTTACAGAATGGCGCCCGAACAGGTTCTAGACAGGACATGCAGGACGTCAAGGACATCGACATCCACTGTGGATTAAAGCCCCACAGTTTGGGCAGCATAGGAGGAAGTTTAGTGAGGTAGGGGGAATTTTGTGTCAGGGAGCACGCGAGTGCCATGACCATATTTTTCGGGACACAGACGTACATACGTACACACGGACATACAGACATACATACATACATACGTACATACAAACGCAACGACAAACAAAATCTTAGTTCGGGGCACCAGATCCCCGAACACTACGGCGGCTCACACGACGCGAAATATTCCACTGGAAGGTGATGCCTTTCGGCCTACACTCGGCCCCGGCGACCTTTCAACGTGCCCTCGACACAGTGATCGGCCCGGACATGGGGCGACACGCCTTCGCATACCTCGACGATATCATCGTAATCGGTTCCACGCTTAAGAAACACGTCCAGAACTTGCGAGAGGTATTCAGACGCCAGAGTGAAGCCAACCTCCGTCTGAATCGGGACAAGTGTAGTAGTATGCATGTATCATTGTAGCGAGTACTCACTGTACCGACACCAACATTGTATTACAGTGTACTTAAACAAATACAAAAGTGCCGGCCGCTAAACTTTTGCAACCAGCCGAAATATGAATGCGCCTCAGAGCCCAACTTATGGGAAGTGTCAGCATATTTCCATGGCCTGAGTGCAGACACATACAAGGCATGCATGTACAACTTCTCTCGCGCTCTCAGTGCTACCAGCACAAATACAATTGCGAGCATATACTTCGATATAAATGACGACCGCTGCCAATGTTTGCAGGCAGCGCAGCCGCAAATAGCTAGCTGTAATTCATTGATATTTTGACATTTCGTAAATAAAGATCTGCCCATGGCAGTTAAAACTGAAATGATAATTCTTTTAATAAAAACATAAAATGGCAACTATAACATGGCGATTATAACATACCAATGAATACACTATAACATGGCGACCGTGACACTGGTCCTGGGGGACCTAGGAAGGAACAACTGCACAACTACAAAACTGCAACTGGAATCTGGAAATATAATTCTGAGTGAGTAGAGATGGAGTTATGGCAAAACGTGGGGACGTGCAAAAGAAAATAAAAAATATAAAAAGAGAATAGCGCACTTAAAGTGGCTATTATATAAAAACCAACCAGCACCGCCTTGGGCAACAGTCCAAAAAATTACAAAAGGGTCTTGTAAATAAAAAGCCAATAACTCCAGCTCACTCAGTGATTAAGAAAATTAATGACGACACATATTAACACCTCCACCTCCGAAGCAGTTTCCAAGAAGAAACAAAGTGTGCCCGAAAGACGACTGCCCTGGACGACTGGAAAGCCCATTTTGCGAAAGCACCTGCGCAAAACCTGTGCGATGACCGGCACCGGTACCGCCTGAGTCATAGGCCCAGGACATCAGCAGCTGAGACAACAAGTATGAGGGGTAGGCCGCCCCTTACGCCAGCGAAGGAGCATCAGCGAGCCAAGCCGGAGCCGGGAGAAGTGAACCGACAGCTCTTCCAAGAGCGCCCTTCTTAAATTTTTTTTATTATTTTACATGCATCTGCTATGCAAAAACTTATAATTAACAAGAATTGTACAGACCAGTCAGTTTCTAGCTGCGGGTCTTAATTTTTTTTACCTAGGTAGGGATACATGTAAAAATTTTATACATATATATCAGAAAATTAAAAAAAAAATTAATTAATTAATTAAATACACATAAATGACTAAAACAAAAAAAATAATAAGAGAAAAAAGAGAGGAGGTCAGAAGAACTTCCTGAATTTAAAAATAAAAGAATTAAATAGGCAGCTATATGCTGAAATATCTACCCCAGTATCCTGGGATGAAAATGTAGAAATTAAGAAAGAATTAGAGAACACGAATAGGGAATTAGATGCGTACAAAAATAAAAATGATATGAAGGAGGCTAGAAAACCAAAGTGCCCTGCAGATTTTAAAGGGCCTTTCGAAAATACAGCTTACGTGTCATAAGAAAGATAGAAAAATAAAAAGAAAATATTAAAATATGAATGAACATTTTTTGTTATGAAAAGTAACGCAATATCTAAAACAGATTTTGAAAGCGTTACAGAAATAATACCCAAAATGGGTTTAATTGAAACTAAAACAGTGGACTCTTCTGCCAACGTAATTAATAAAATCGAATCAAAAACTATTGATACCGATTCAACAAACATATTATTATCAATAATTGTTTTTATAATGAGTGCATACATTTTGTATAAAGCCTATATGTACCACAATAAGTGTGTATCAAAAAGAGCTATAAATAGAAGCCAGGCCAACGATCTGGATAAGATTTAAATTAATAGAGCACAAACAATTATTATAAAAATATGTTTCAAAATAAAAATTAAAATCCAAAATTTGTAAATGTATGCAACGACATACCAAAAATAAAAGAATTACAATTTTTTAAAATATATTAACAAACAACATGAATACCACAGGTTGCATCAGAATTACTCTAGCCAAAATCAACCAAATTTTGAGAATAGGGTAGCCATACTTAGAAAAAGAGGCTCTTATCAATTTCAGATTTTGAAGACGAATATATGAATAAGTACGACCTAGCTTTTCCCCACTTTTTTATTGCAGCGCGCTGCAGCGGTACGCAAAAAGCAATAGTACTGTCTACAGTAAGAAACTGTGAAGTATTTTCGGAAGTAGACATGCACTCAGTCCTAGGACATATAAATGTGCTAAAAATTATGCACAACTAATACAAAAAAAAAAAAATAAGTCCTTAGTATGGAATGGGAGCAATTAACTCTCCACATACGAGAATTAAAGGACACATTTGACAATTCTTACAAATGTATAAGCCAAAATAGGCCAATACATAAAGACACTATTAATAAACATGCAAAGATTCTTGTAGATTCTTTCAATACTGCAAGAACTTTAGTACATGAAAATAGGGAAGTGATAAATAAAACGAATTGGCCAAAATTATCTAAATTATTGATCAAATTACGTACAAATCTAATAACTGTGAAAGATAGGTATAATTTAAATATATCGATACCGATAATTTTAAACACACCTTTGACAATAGATCAAGACATAGACCTAAATAAAAGGAAAAGATCTACATGATCTAACTATTCCTGCAGTTATAACAGTAACAGAAGCAGAAAAAGAAGAAAATACAGAAAACATAATGGCAGATCCAGCAGCCCAAAGGGCATATATAAAAGATATCTCGAATGCCATCCCGGAATTTAACGGGCAAAAGATACATCTTCAAAGATTCATAACAGCCTTGAAGTTGGTTATCTTGACTAAAGGCACATTCGAAGATTTACCTGTAGAAGTCATTAAATCCAAAATAATTGGATCTACACTATACAAAGTACAGAATGAAACAACAATAAATGCAATAATAAAGAAATTGCAAGACACTATAGTTGGCGAAACATCCGACGTAGTCAAAGCGAAAATGGCGAAAACAAGCCAGAAAGGCAAAACAGCCGAGAAGTTTACATCAGAAATAGACAGCTTACGAAAGCTCCTTGAAGCCTTGAACATTGACGAAGGCCTACCAGCCGAACACGCTGACAAATTCAGCACAAAAGAAGCCATTACCACAATGGTTAAAAATTCTGAGCATGGGCGCCTAAAAACAATTTTAGAGGCAGGCAACTTCACAACTATGAATGAAGCTGTCACTAAGTATATAGGATTCAGTACTGAAATGACAGGCAATGCAAATTCAATACTGTACACACAAAGAGGAAACAACTATCGCGGTAACAACTTCAGAAATAATTACCGCGGTAGGGGCAACAACTGAGGTAATTATCAGAATAACGGATTTTACCAATGTAATGGCTTTAACCGAAACTATAATAATCAGCCCAACAACAATTATAGAGGTCGTGGTTATTATAGAGGAAACAACCATGGTGGAAACACCAACAATGCAAATACGAACACCAACGGACAGAATAATAATAATGTCCGACAGGTACAAACCATGTCGGAAAACCAATAAAGACCCTTAAGATAAAAAACACAGTAAAGAATACGGTTCATACTATCAATCTTAATTTTCGTTTCTCTCAAAAATGAATGCACAAATAAATTATATACATTACTAGTTGATACAGGTGCAGACATATCTTTAATAAAAAAAACTTCGGACTCGTTTAACAATGTTGATTATAAAAATGTAACCCAAATATCAGGTGTTGGTGAAAGAACAACCAACTCAAAGGGATTAGTATCAATAGAACTTATTTCAAGCAACTATGCTATACCACATACTTTTCATTTAGTAACATCAAATTTTCCTATTCCATGTGATGGAATCATAGGCATAGATTTTATGAAAAAATACAATTGTCAAATAGATTTAAAACCAGAAAACGATTGGCTCATACTGAGACCAGATAACCTCTATAATCCGATTAATATTCCAATAAATCATACACTAGAAAATAATTTGACAATTCTACCAGCAAGATCCGAAGCAGTCCGAAAAATTGCTATAAATTCAGCAACCAGGTATATATTAATACCAAACCAAGAAATCCAAAATGGTGTATTCATTGGAAATTCCATTGGAGATTCTAAAAACACTTTTGTCCGAATTTTGAATACAAATAATAAAACTGCAATCATTCAATTAAATACACAAAATTGAACCATTGGATGATTACGACATAATTCAATATAATAAAAATGTAAACAAAGAAGAAATTATAGAGAAATTGAACAAAAATTGTCCACCTCAATGGACAAGGAAATTCTTAACGAATCATGCACAAAATACACAGATTATTCGGAAAAGAATCCGAATCAATATCAACTAATAATTTTTACAAACAAAAAATAAGAATGAAAGATGATGAACCTGTATACATAAAGAATTATAGAATTCCCCACAGTCAAAAAGAAGAAGTAGAAAAACAAGTAGACCAATTAATTAAAGACAAAATAGTAGAACCTTCAGTTAATCCATTACTAATCGTCCCGTAAAAATCATTACCAAAGTGTGATACTAAAAGATGGCGTTTAGTAATCGATTACCGCCAAATTAACAAAAAAATTTAATCAGATAAATTTCCACAACCAAGAATAGACGATATTCTTGACCAATTAGGTAGAGCTAAATACTTTTCATGTTTAGATCTAATGTCAGGATTTCATCAAATAGAACTCGAAGAAACGTCTAGAAATATAACATCCTATCGCTTCACGCGATTACCTTATGGTTTAAAAATAGCGGCAAATTCTTTCCAAAGAATGATGACAATTGCATTTTCAGGTATCGAACCTTCACAGGCATTCTTGTATATGGATGACCTAATTGTCATCGGTTGTTCAGAAAAACATATCTTACAACCGTTTTTGATTTATGCAGGAAGCACAACCTTAAATTGCACCCAGAAAAGTACACATTTTTCAGACACGAAGTGACCTTCCTTGGACACAAGTGTACTGACAAAGGTATTTTGCCAGACAATAAAAAATACGATGTAGTAGAAAAATACCCAGTCCTAACGGACGCAGACAGCGCTAGAAGATTCGTTGCATTTTGCAATTACTACAGACGTTTTATTAAAACATTTTCCGATTACTCACGTCACATAACTCAAAAGAATATTAAATTCGAATGGACAGATGAAAGTCAAAACGCATTCGAATACCTTAAAATTCAATTGATGAAACCTACACTTCTACAATATCCAGTTTTAATAAAGAATTTTGTATAACAACAGATGCAAGCAAACAAGCGTGTGGAGCTGTTCTTACTCAAGATTTCAATAACACACAGCTACCAGTAGCCTATGCATCAAGATCATTTACTAAAGGAGAAAGCAACAAAAATACAACTGAACAAGAATTAGCAGATATTCACTGGGCGATAAATAATTTTCGACCATATATTTATGGAAGACATTTCACAATCAAGACAGACCATAGGCCATTAACTTACTTATTTGCGATGACAAACCCGAGCTCAAAACTAACGGGAATGAGATTAGACTTAGCAGAATATGATTTTACTGTGGAATATCTTAAGGGAAAAAACAATCATATTGCCGACGCGCTTTCAAGAATAACCATAACGGATTTAAAGAATATTCAAACGAATAATAAAATTCTGACAGTCACTACCAGAAACCAAAGTAAACAGAAAAATTCCTGCGCAGGAAAAGAAAAAGAAAAAATAGATTTGCCTAGGCAAACTCTATATAAAGCTTCTCAGCCCAACGTATACGAAGTGATTGGAAATGACGAGGTACGAAAAGTAGTGACCTTGCGAATAACAGATTCACTATGTTTACTAAAGCATGAAAAAAAGTTACAGCAAGAATTGATGCTAGCGATATGTACACCAATGGAATTCTCGACTTAGGTGAGTTCTTTCAAAGGCTTGAAAAAGAAGCCGGTATACTTAATATCAGCAAACTCAAAGTGGCACCGAGCGAAAAGATCTTTGACACTATATCAATAGAATCTTTTAAAATAATGGGGAATAAAATATTACAATCTCTCAGAGTAGCGCTACTCAAGCCGGTGACCCTATTATCAAATAATGATAAAGAGAAAGAAGTATTACTGTTTACATTCCATGACGATCCAATACAAGGAGGTCATATAGGCATAGCTAGAACATTATCAAAGATAAAAAGGCATTATTATTGGAAAAATATGACCCGATTTATAACAAATGATATAAGAAAATGCCCAAAATGCCAAAAATTCAAAACAACCAAACATACAAAAACACCATTGACGATAACTGAAACGCGTTGGATACGATCGGTCCACTACCTAAGTCTGAACAAGGAAATGAATATGCAGTAACCCAAATCTGCGATTTAACTAAATACATTGTGGCAATACCAATCCAAAACAAAAGTGCAAAAACAGTAGCAAAAGCTAGAAGATTTTATCCTGAAGTACGGTCCAAAGAAGACGTTCATAACAGACATGGGAACAGAATATAAAAATTCGATAATTGAGGATTTATGTAAAAATTTAAATATCAAAAATATAACTTTTACCGCACAGCATCACCAAACTGTAGGAACCGTGGAGCGAAGCCACAGAACATTTAATGAGTTCATCCGCTCATACATTTCAGTTGATAAAACAGATTGGGAGGCATGGCTCCAGTACTTCGTATATTGTTTCAACACAACACCCTCTATGGCATATAAATTAGCTTTTGGTAAAACTTCAAATTTACCTCATCATTTTAATAGCATAGATAAAATAAAACCTCTATATATTGTAGATGTCTACGCTCAAGAATCTTAGTTTAGACTAGAACAAGCATTTGAGAGGGCTAGATTAATGTTAGAATCTCATAAATAGAAACAAAAAATTAGATATGACAAAAATAACTTAAATTTTGATTTAAAAATAGGAGATCAGGTTTTATTGAAAAATGAAACAGGGCATAAGCTAAACTTTAAATATACTGGACCTTATAAGGTTGAAAGTATAGAAGAAAACGATAACATAGTAATTTCAAATAACAAAAATAAAAAACAAACAGTACAGTAAAAAAAAAATATACTAAAATAAATAATACTTTCTTATTCGAAAAAAAAATAATAAATAACACATTAAAAAAAATTATAATAATATACATATATTATTATAAAACAAGAAGTTCATTTATATTTTATATACATACAGGGTTGCCCATATTCGACGGACCCATGTTTTTTTTTTAAAAATCAAAGAAAAAAATAAAAATTTGGCGGTTGGCAATCTTAATCATTTAATTTGTTCCAAGTAGATTTGTTTACATCAATTTTTGAATATGATATCTTTCAAATGGCCGCCTCTGGCGTTGATGGCGTATTGTGCCCTTTTTGCAGCATTTTCCATCGTTTTCGCCAACATTTCGGCCGGAATAGCGGCTATTTCTTCACGAATGTTGTCCTTGAGCTCTTCTAGGGTCCTTGGCTTGTTAACGTAAACCTTTGACTTCAAATATCCCCACAAGAAGAAGTCAGGCGGCGTCAAATCGGGCGAACGCGGTGGCCAGTCCAAATCACCACTTTTCGACATCAAACGGCCCGGAAACAATTTCTTCAGAAAATCGATTGTTATGCGACTTGTGTGCGGTGGAGCGCCGTCTTGTTGAAACCAGAACTGCCTCATACGCTTTCGACGAATAATTGGCATCACAAAATTGGTCATCATGTCGCGATAACGCTCCTGGTTGATGGTAACAGCATGGCCATTTTCATTTTGGAAAAAAAACGGCCCAATGACCGTTTTCGAACTAACGCCGCACCAAACTGTGACTTTTTCGTCGTGAAGAGGCACTTCTTGAATCTTCTCAGGATTTTCAGTGGCGTAAATACGGCAATTTTGCTTATTTACGGTCCCATTCAATGTGAAATGGGCTTCATCGGACATGATAATTTTGTTCCAAAATTGATCGTCATCTTTGGCCATTTCGATGACTCTTTGGGCCCATTCCAATCGACGAGGCTTGTCCGTAAGCAACAATCTTTGCGTCAATTGAATTTTGTACGGGAACAAATGCAAATCAACGCGAATAATCCGTTGTAAAGTGGACCGAGCCATGCCCAACTGCTGAGAACGGCGTTTTGGGATGTTCTTGGGGACCTCTCAACACTGGCTCGTACGGCAGCGATATTCTCGTCCGATCGCCTTGGTCGACTTTTATTTGGCCTCTTCGGATTAGAAAGAGCCTCACCAGTCGTAAATTTTTCGTATAAACGCTTAATGGTGTTCTTAGAAGGCGCACTTTTCACATTTTTAATTTTTTAAAAGCACGTTGAGTTTTCACAATTGACTTGTTCTGTTGAATGTAAATTTCAACTATTTCAGAGCGCTCGCGTGGCGTGTATTGTTCCATGGTAAAAATCTGCTTGGACTGTCGCTTCAAACGCGGTATGTCATTAAGCGATCTGGCATCTCTGTCAAAAGTTATGGCGTCGTCAGATGGGTCCGTCGAATATGGGCAACCCTGTATAGTAAGAAAATAACTTCATAGAATTACGTTATTTTTCAAAAGGAGGGAGATGTAGTATGCATGTATCATTGTAGCGAGTACCCACTGTACCGACACCAACATTGTATTACAGTGTACTTAAACAAATACAAAAGTGCCGGCCGCTAAACTTTGGCAGCCAGGCGAAATATGAATGCGCCTCAGAGCCCAACTTATGGGAAGTGCTAGTGTCAGCATATTCCCATGGCCTGAGTGCAGACACATACACACGGAGCATCAAGTACCTTGGCCACGTGATCAATGAAGCCGGGATACACACCGACCCGGATAAAATTTCCGCCATACGGGAGCTGACAACGCCGACGAATCTCAAAGAACTTCGCCGATGCCTCGGCATAGCGTACTGCTACAGTCTCTTTGTACCGAATTTCGCCGACGTAGTGGAACCAATGACTTCTCTCCTCAAGAAAGACCGAAAGTGGGAATGGTCAGCTAAACAGGAACAGGCTTTCCAGGGACTGAAGGAGCTGTTGACGGAAGCCCCGATCCTTGCCTGCCCGGATTTCGCGGAGAAGTTTGTTCTCCAAACCGACGCGTGCCGTGCTGACCCAAACCAGCAGCAAGAATGGGTCATCGCTTATGCCAGTCGTCGGCTCAACAACGCCGAGCAAAGTAACTCCGTAATGGACAAAGAGTGCCTCGCGATAGTGTGGGCAATCCGCAAGATGCGATGCTACCTTAAGGGATACAGATTCGAGGTACTCACCGACCACCATTCACTAAAGTGGTTAAACTCCATCGACAACCCCACGGGCGGGATAGCTCGTTGGGCGTTGGAATTACAGCAGTTCCAGTACGATATCAGATATCGACGTGGGAAACAACCGCTCGCAACCATCCAGGAAGCGCAGGTGCAGGACAACACCTGCAAATTGATCAATAATATGCTTCTCCGGATTCAGCAGGAACCCGCAAAGTATCCCGACTACTGCGAGGAGAACGGACAGCTATACCGACGTATAGGCATGCGTCCGGAAGAGGAGGATTACACCCCCTGGAAGCCGTGTGTGGGCACTAGTTCCTGCAGGAGGGTATTACAGGAGTGCCACGATCATCCAACCGCCGGGCACCTGGGCGTACGGAAAACATGTACGCGGGTGGCCCAAAAATATTACTGGCCCGGACGTGCGACGATGCCTGAGCTACCAACACTTCAAGGTTAGCCAGGAAAAGGCAGCTGGAAAAATGTTCACGCGGCAGGTCGACGAACCTTTCCAGATCCGACTTCGTGGGCCCACTCCAGCGATCAAAACAAGGGAATACGGTTCTTCTTGTATTCTGGACTCCTTCAGCAAGTGGGTCGAACTAATCTTCTTGCGACGGGACACAGTGCCTTACTTGGAGCGAGCCTTCCGAGAACGGATCCTCAGCCGATTCGGAATCCCGAATACTCTGGTTTGTGACAACGGGACTCAGTTCACCAGCAGAGCCTTCCAGGCTTTCTGTAAATCCCTGGGAATGGAATTACAGCATACCGCCCATACACGCCGCGACAGAACCCTACAGAGAGGGCTAACCGCATCGTAAAGACCATGATAGCGCAATATCTTGGCGACAAGCCGCAGAATACCTGGGATTAGCTACTCCCGGAGATATCTGGTTTCAGCTCCGGCTTTCTGGTCCAAGGCCGGGAACCACGCCTAACCAACACACTCTACAACGAGGTGACGCCAGGACGGGGAACAGCATTAATCCCGCCTGAAGAACGAAGCCAACAGCTGCACGGAATCTTCAAAGTTGCCCGTGATAATGCTGAGCGTTCCACCGCTGAGCAGGGTCGGCACCAACGCAACAGAGGGATTTGCCGCTAAGCTATCTGCAAAGTTCGACGGGCCTTACAAGGTCATAAAGTTTTTGTCCCCAAACATAGTGAGGCTGCAGGAGCCCACGACTCGCCGACGCTGTACAGCAAGTATCAACAATTTGAAACCATACCACCAAGACGGTGACGAAGACAGTGGCAACGATCTGAAGCAGACAGGTCAGGCAGAAATTACCAGCCTCAAGGTCGACCATGTTGTCTAAGACGCCACAGCCTAGCAGTAACGACGCCATCAAGTTTTCAAAGACTTAACGGCCGTCCCAGACTTGCCAGACCACGCAAAATCGATCGAACGCGATTAATCGATGTCCATCGTCATTGATCGAACGCGAGCTCATCGACCAGCTCAGCCCCCTTCCGTGGGAGGACGAAGCACCTCCAGCGCCTGAAGGCCCTCTGCCCGGCCGGTCCACCGACTGGACACCGGTGCTAGCATTGGCACCAGCCGCTCTACCCACGGGCCACGCCAGAGAGACGCCCCGGACGCCACCACCACGCCCCTCTGCGACGACCCAAAGACGGATACAACAGGTCCTGGCCTCCCCTGACGGTCCAACAACATCGGCAGACGCCAGGAGCCGCGCCGCCTGTCAGGGCTGCTATCGCGGCCGCAGCCACCTGCGCCGCCAGCCCGAGCTCCGTCTCCGCGAGGGAGTTTTGATATCGTGTTAGGGCGCACGATTATTAACCGGCCCATCCAGCGCGAAGCCCCACTACCCGCCACGGACGCTTGGCGGTGGATGTTTCGCCGCGCTGAGCAGCCAACCGCGAACGCGAGCCTCCGGGAATTTTGGCAGATGCCAATCGCCTTCGCCATGCACCGTGGCCTATCGAGGAGGCGCCCACCGACGAAGACTCAGGGACGGGTTCAGAGCCCGAAGAACCAGAGCCCCTCATGCGGGCACCTGAGGGGTGGTGTGTCCCGGACAGGTGGATTCCGGCCGAGCTTCATGACCAAATAAAGGAGCGTATCCGCGTCGTGAACTGCTGCAACCTGAGGTTTTATAGGTTAAGAGTAGGATTAAAGCTAGGATAATAAGTTTGTAGATAATAAGTTGGTGTAGGGTCAAAATAGATTATAAGAGCCGAAGTAGAAAGTCCCATGAAGGGCAGTGTAAATAGTAGCATAAGGGCTACACCACCAGATCAACATGTACACGGCCGGGCTGGCAAGCCCGCCGCCAGCGTCAGAGCCAATAGCGGCAAAGCCACACAGCGACAGAGCCAATACCGGCAAAGCCACACACCGGCAGAGCCAACGCCGCCAGAGCCAACATCGGCAGAACCTCACACCGGCAGAGTTAACCTCGGCAGAGCCACACATGGAGGCCACTCCCACATCATTCCGATCTGTATACGGCTCCCGGCTGATGGGACCGCTATCCACCTCGGGATTCCCACGGAGCCAGGCCGGCGGCTCACGGGTGACGTAGCCGTCGAACCTGGGCCCCAAAACACCTTCGTTTGGTCAAACGAGCCCGACACCCGGTGCACGGGATCGGCTCCGTTCCGGCAATATCCCGGTAGGGCTGCGGAACGGTCGGCACCCGGACTCACTGGACCAGCTCAACTGCACCCTGCTCCCACCTCCCAATCTCCCCATGCCCAACAACTCCGGCCATTTGGCCACCCGTCCTGTCTGTCCCCGCAAATATATAAATATTTCTGTGGATGACCCTAGTACGGCTTTGTAAGTATCCTGGCCCGTGATTAGCATCCTTACAAGCTTATGTGGCTAGCACTTACAACAAGGCCAGACATACTGCAGTCCATTTCGAAGTGGGCTCAGCGGAATCAAAACCCTCATGTTGAACACATGACTGGCATAAGGCATGTCTTGAGATATCTCTCGTAGACTGTTGACTGGAAATTACACTATCAGCTGTGTGGTCAATCGTTCAGTGGATATGTGGATGCGGATTGGGCAGGCGACAGGCTAGAATTCCTACACTGGATACATCTTTAAGTTGGCTGGTGGTCCAATTTCTTGGCGTTCGGAGAAGCAGCGAAGCGTGGCGCTGAAGCGGAGTACATAGCATTATCGGCGACGTTCAAGGAGGCGATAGTAATGCGAAGGCTGATTTTGGAAATCGGCTGCGGAGACGACAACACACCGATCGTAGTCTATGGAGATAACCTGAGCGCACAAGAATCCTGTGTACCATTCCAGAACAAAGCATATTGACATACGTCATCATTTTGTTAGAGAGATTGTTAAGGAAGGTCAAGTTTTGTTAAAATATAAATGTACAACTGAAATGATAGCAGATATTTTGACTAGGAACCTTTTGAAGACGAAACATGTAGAATTTACAGAGATGTTAAATATGTACTGAATATTTTTTGGTAGAATGATTGCATTGAGGAAGGGTGTAGAAAATTAAGACCCTATATATATTCCTTATAAGGCAATGCACGCCAGTATATGCAGTACGGATCGGGGGCTCCTATATTCCTCTCACGAATTAGGTGTAAGCCAAATATGTATATCAAATTGTTTCTTCTTCACTTATGAAGCGTCAGTCGCAAATAAAATTCCGCAGCATACACACGGTGCTTTTTCTCTTTTTCCAATTTTGCCGCTCAATATTTTGGACACTCTCAATCTATCAATCGAATTCTTTCTCCCAATCGAAGGTTTGATAAGCGTCAGCGTAGTTTATAAGTTTGAATTTTAAGTTGAATCTTGTAAGGACTAGACCTATTTCTCCCAGTTCGCGTTTACACTATTTTGATCAATAAAATTTTTTTTTTTTCAAAGTGTTAAATCCCGGATTTGTTATTATATAATTGAAATTTTTCCGAGTTCCATTTTTTTTTTCAATTATAGACATCCAGTATAAATTTTATAAAAATCAGAAAAAGATGTCATATAGTTTTCAAAAAACATTTTCGCATATAGTCGTCACTACAATTATTGTAATTTTATACGGTTTTGGTTGTGGATTTTGAATTTTCATAGCTTCCCTAGATACTGACGTAACTGATCTTGACTTTAAAACTGAATTTCTTTTATATATCCTTTCTGAAGGTATTATTTCTAAATACTTAGAAGTTATTTAGAAATGGTTAAAAAATGTATTGTGTATATATAGATATTGAAAGATTAGGTATATTCGGCTTGCTCCTGTTTTTTTTTAGATTGCTTTGTTACCACCTGACTCGTTTTTTGATACATTTTTTCGATTAACTATCAACGAAAAAACAGTAACTTAAATGGCATGTGAGTACACATTTTTCTATATTGCACAATAGCACAACAAAAATTCGATAGCGCGTAATAGGGATCTCATCAGAATAAGTTTATCAGTACGGAATTTGTAGCGCCTGAACTTATGTTAGTGGTGCCGGTGCATCGAATTCTCTTTTGTAACATTCAGACCCAGATTTCTGAAATCAATTCGTAGTTTCAAGTAAAGTAACTTTTATAGATATTAGAATTACCTGGCTATCCAATGATGATATCCATATCCATATCCGTCAGATGAAGTCTTTGTTTGAAACCAACTGCCTTCAATAAAGCTTGTGTTATGAACAGAATTAAAGTGTGCAATATCAGCACCATTTTCCGGGATTTCTTGAATATGACAATTGATATAAAACTCATTATGTCCGTGATAAATAAAGCGTTCTCTAAAAACGTTCATAGGTATAGAGAGTTCCCATGGTATTTCAGTTGGCTCAGCGTGATACCAAATAAATATAAATCCGTTTATTTCCTGCGAAATCCATTTCTTTATTTTGGATCCTTTGGGAACTAAAATATTTAAACAGGATTTATATAGTTCAATAAAAAGCTTTCATATTCTGGTTATAACTTAAATTTAAACACGTTAGGTATTCGAAAATTTTGGAATATGAAATATCTTTGTACATAGTTTAAGTAGCAGAACAGCAGATGAAATGTAGTCTTAAAAAGTAAAAGGAAAAAACACAAAAACAAAACTTAAATATAGTACCTATTTTTGTAATCTTGATTGTATAATTTCATAATTTCCTATTTCGATCCGCCAAAACCGAAATATAATTCATCAATAGACGCTCATGAAAGCCATCAAATAGAGGTTTAAATAATAATTCAAATGATAAAAAATAAAAACGGACGACAATGTGTAAGACCGAAAGCTCTGAAATCAAATAACAATAATGAGGAAAGTTTGGCAAAATCAAAAAGAAGAAAGTCGGCTCTCGTAAATCAGAAACAAATCATTCTTCTCAATGCCTGCGGGCGATTACCTACAATAACTGCATCACAGCATTATTGAGTTAAAGCGGCCCAATAAAAAACAAGAAAGAACGCTATAGTCGGGTGCCCCGACTATCAGATACCCGTTACTCAGGTAAAGGGAGTGCGAGGGAGATGGAGATAGAAACTTTGATCACGCATAACTTTTTAACGAATGGTCCGATTTGAAAAAATACATTTCAATAGGTATTGATAAACACAATAAAACTGCATTTTTACTTTTCCGAAATATTTAAATTTTTAAAATCGTATATAAGCGATTGTGGGCGTTAAAGGGGGCGTGGCACCTTTTTGAAACAAACTTGCGCTGCGTAGGAACTCCTAGAATCTGCATGCAAAATGCCAATCTTCTAGCTTTTATAGTTTCCGAGATCTCAGCGTTCATACGGACAGACAGACAGACAGACAGACAGACAGACAGACAGACAGACAGACAGACGGACAGACAGACGGACAGACGGACATGGCTAGATCGACTCGGCTAGTGATCCTGATCAAGAATATATATACTTTATAGGGTCGGAAACGCTTCCTTCTAGCTGTTACATACTTTTGCACGAATACAATATACCCTTTTACTCTACGAGTAACGGGTATAATAAGTTATTGGGTAACCAATGCACGTTCCCCGAGTTACGAGAATGACTAGCACGCTTTAAACTTTGACTTCGACCCTAAAAACGACCACAATCAGATCAACTGCAGTTATTCAGCGTCGAGAAACGTCAGTTCTTTCTGGCTAGCTCTCCCAACCAAAAAGAACCAAACAAGTTAACGAAGTGTTAATTCAAGCTGGAATCGATCGCTATGTCCCACCAACAAGAAAATGAAGGGCAAAGTGTGCCAAATAACGAGTTGAGAAAACAAATAGATTTTGATTCTTAGTTACCCGATCGAATATGAAGTTTCCTCCTAAACGTAAGGAAAATATCTGATTAAACCAGAAGTGGTAAAAGAAATGAAACAGGAGAGAAAAAGATACATATTCGAGCGAACGTTCGCATTCTAAAATGCTCCAACCAAAAAATAATATAAAAGTTTGTTAGTCCTGCCCAGCTAATGCTGTAAATGTACCTGTGACTCCATTGGTATGCCCATAGAAGAGGAACACACGATATAGAGTGGTAATCAAAATAAACCTTTTTTTGTCAAAGTGGGTAAATTCGTCTCTCAGAGTAAGGAAACTTAACTTTTAATTTGAAAAAAGTTGTACTCATAACTTGCGCTGCATATGTATGGGCGTAATAATTAGTTTTATTCTAAATTAATTTAAAAAACCTATAAAATACTCTATTATTTATTTACTTACAAAAAGCTAAAATCGACATGGAAAGATGAAAACTTATTTTTAAGATTTTTGTAGAATAAGCTAATGTTAATGATACTTAAAACATTTCTCTAATGTGTCGTCTAGGCAAATACCCTGGACATTAAACCCAACTCACAACCCATTATTCCAATTGTCAATAACATAAGTCCAGAGCCAATCAATACGGCAAAAATATAGAGCCCCTTAGACATAAAGCTTTCTCACGCCTTTGATCGGTGGCACCCTAATTATAATCATTTCACACGCCTTTATCGACGACGGCAGACATACACAATATTCTAACTTTTAAACAAAGGGTTCAGTCTGAGAACCCATTCGTTAGCATAAACGCTTTGACCAATCCAAAACCACTTTATCAGGTCACAGTTTTGACCAATCCAAATTCGCTAATCAAAGTCCACAGAATAATGAATTTTGTAAAGTCAGTTTTACATTGGGAATCCAACTATAAAAAACTTTACCATATAAACTCCGGTGTATATTAAAATAAAAAATAGATTTTATTTAATATATCCCGAAGCGAAAAACATAATTGGCGCAGCTGGTAGGACACAAGTAATATACAAGTAATATTTAAAAAATCACTTCGCGAAAATAAAACATTACTTGTATCCGCAATACGAACTTAACTAAAAAAACAAATAATATTAGTTAAATTACGAATTTGAATTTCTAGTGTCTTACCTGCGATAATAATCTGATTAATTAAATTATTTGGCCTAAATAAAAAATTAAATTTAGGCCATTAACATCAGCAGCAGCAGATGTATCCATGAATCATTTTCTTCTGCATTATTTGGTTCTCTTTATAAAGGAAGTCGACGAATTAGTCTACCATTACCCTACAACATCAGAAGGCCAAAATTAAATTATACAAACAGTTATCAGGAACCTTCTAGTTTTACAAGCCCGATCACTCTTGATGAAAAATATACCGCAGGACAGTTTGACAGCGCAACGCCTCCACATCGAATGATATCGGAATTAGGGTAGACCAAATATAATAAGAAAGGCAATCAGAAGCTTATATACCCTTGCAGTTATTACAAAAAGACATTTCGATTTCTATGCCTATTATACTACTATGTGGGGTGAAAAGTAACCTCCATAACCGCCAGAATGCGCTACTACTGCAAAGAACTTCCGAAAAATTACTTTTCGGATGGGATCAAGAAGTTGGAAATTCGCTGGAATAAGTGAATCGAGCTAAAAGGGGACTACATTGAATGAAATAAAAAAATATTTGAGAAAAAAAATTTGTTCTTTCCCAATTAGGTTACTTTTCACTCCATCTAGTAAAAACAATGAAGCTATGTCGATTTTGCGCTGAATTTTGATATCGTTTCTATGGCAGCTATCTGATATTGTTGTCCGATTTTGACAAAACTAAAAAAGTAATTCTGATAAAGTAAATAAATACTATATCTCAATAGAATATTTTGATAAATAAAAAAACAGCAAAATACAATTTTTGTTTTTATTTTTATTTTATTTAATTTTTTGATTTTCCTATGGGAGCTATATGACGTAGATGTCCGATTTAAATTTAATTAAAATCGTAACACCATAGTATTTAAATAGTTACGAATCCCAAAAAAACAAGCAAACAAAAACAACAAAGGAAAGCTAACTTCGAGTTGAAATACCTTTGCAGAATATTCTGTAAATTAAATTCTCCAAAATTATTCATATGATGCATTCGTAACACTTATAAAAGTCCCAACTTCCTAACTTTAAAAACACCAAAGTTATGGCATTTCCAATCGTTCAGTTATATGGCAGCTATAGAATATTGTCGGCCGATCCCTATGAAATTTGATATGTCGGATTGATTGGCCAAAAATAAAACCCATATAAAATCCCAACTTCCTAACTTAACAAACACAAAAGTTATGGCATTTCCGATCAATCAGTTATATGGCGGCTATAGGATATAGTCGGCAGATCCCGGCCGTTCCGACATATATACTGCGTGCAAAGGAAATTAGGGTGTGTGCAAAGTTTCAATTCGATATCTTTAAAACTGAGAGACTAGTTTGCGTAGAAACAGACAGACGGACATGGCTATATCAACTCCGAAGGTGATCCTGATCAAGAATATGTATACTTTATAGGGTCGGAGATGTCTCCTTCACTGCGTTGCACACTTTTGCCCAAAATTATAATACCCTCTGCAAGGGTAAATTTATTGAAGAATAAGAAGAGCAGACAAGTAGAATTTGTTGAAAACTGAGCTAGTCAAAACATTTATTACTTTGATTAAATATGATATTTCGAGTCCCCTTAAATTAAAACAGGCTGTAGGAATCTTTGAAGTTAAATTAACAAATAATCGTTCGAATATATCATATCATATCAAAATCGTACTCAAATAAAAATTCAGATAATAACCAAAGGGTAGATTTCGAAATAATAACTATAAAACTAGATATAATAACAACTAACAGAGACAGAATAAGTTTGACTCTAATAGAAATTGGGGTAACAAAAACAGTTATAATTGTAATAATTCAGGAAATAATCATAAAACTTTTAAAAACAATCAAGGACAGGGTAGCCAGAGTATTTTGAGTACCAATATTCCCCAAAAACGTCCCCGAGTTTCAGAATTAGATCATCAACGCAAGTCTGAGCCAATGGACACAGTTTAACACGGAATCAAGCAAAAATTTAATTAACGAAAACTTCTTTAAATACCCAATTCAAAATAATTATACTAAGATTCAAACAATAGGGGAATCTGTAACATTAAATAAACATATCAAGTTTTGTATTTTTTATTTTCGCGCGGAGTCCCACGACCCACTTACCAGCCCAACCAACCGAGGGGCGCAGCTGTTTATCGTACGGCACGATTCGCGAGAAGATAGACGCGAGATAAGAAAATATAGTTAAAAGTCTGGGGAAAAAGTAATATTAAGATCAATTTTGTGCTCATGAAGCTAGTATTACTCGATTAGTATTACTAGTATTACTAGATTACAGGAAAAAGTCTATTATAGTCAGAACAAAATACTCTGAAAGGCTCATGCAAGGCATAGTTAGATCTACAATGATTTAAAATTAGGTGAATATAATTTCTAGTTAATCTACTTGGCACAGAAAAGTTTAGCCGACTTACCAAGTCGGGGCAGTCAATATCACCATGTATAAGGTTATAAATAAAGATAGTACCAAGCATCGTTCTACGGTTGGATTGGGTAAATTAATCAACAGAAGTCTACTAGAATAAGAAGGTAAGTTAAGATTTGCATCCCAGTTTAGGCGCCGTAAACCAAAAAGAAGGAATTTTTTTTGTACAGATTCAATACGACCAATATGTATTCCGTATTGTGGACTCCAGATGGGAGACTCATAATCCAGAATCTGACGAACTAGCGAAATAAATAAAGTTTTAGTAAAATAAGGATCATCGAATTCTTTTGACCACATTTTAATAAATCCAATCACCCCTCTGGCTTGATTAACCATGGACGAAATGTGATTAGAAAATTTTAGTTTAGGGTCCAAAAGAACGCCAAGATCGTTAACAAGAGTTATCTATCCAAAGAGCTGTCACTTGATGTGAAAGTCGCGTATATCGGATTGACCAAATAAAATGTCATCAGCTTGCACTTGAAACCGTTTAAATTTAGTAAATTATCTTTGCACCAGTTCTGAAAATGATCTAGATCGGGTTGTAAGTCTAAATGGCGGGAAACATCCTTATACTGCAGGCATGGCTTAACATCATCTGCGTAAATAAGTCGCGAGAATGACTTATAATTGATGGAAGATTGTTAATAAATAATTAAAAAGTACCGGACCCAGATGTCTTCCTTGTGGGACACCGGAGGTAACACGGAGAATTTTAGAAATTGAATTTTTAAAAAGGACCCTTTGTGACCTGCTATTCAAATAACTTGAGATCCATCTAAGAAGATCAACTGGAAAATCTAACAGGTCAAATTTTTGAACTAGAAGTAACTGATTTACAGAGTCAAATGCTTTACTAAAGTCAGTGTAAATGACGTCTCTTTGAAAACTACTATTGAAGCCCTTTATAAAAAATGTAGTAAGCTCTAGAAGGTTTGTGATTGTGGATCTACGTTTTATAAATCCGTGTTGACACGGAGAAATGATTGATCTGCAAAGGTGCTGCAAATGAGGACTAATGATTTTTTTCAAAAAGCTGAGGAATAGCTGACAACTTAGAAATAAATAGTTACTGTCTTCTAACTGGTTACCTTTTTTGAAAAGAGGAATAACAAAAGATTCCTTCCAAATATTTGGGAATGGGTAAGTTTCTAGAGATAAGGTACACAACTTGTGAAGGGGTTTGCACAGAGCCTTAGCGCAATACCTAAGCACGCACCATGGAATACCTTTGCGACCTGACGAATAAATAGGCTTAATACGACGACCCAAAAGAAGAGAATATGAGATCTGCCTGATCTGTGGTTGCCGTCATGTTTTCGAACGACAGCGAGGAAGGATATGAATTCGATTTACGCTTGGTGTTAACGAAGTTATAAAACTGTTTCGGGTCGTGAGTAACTATTATAACACTGAGCATTAAGCATGGTAAATCTTGACCGAGCACTTAAATATCTAGTTAAAACAGATTGAGAACCAGTATTTTTATATTTCCTACGAAGCCTGGACTTTACATTTCTTAAGTGTGTCAACTCTTTGCAAAACCAAACCACGGGACACAGCAATTAAAAAAACAAGAGAGAACGCTATAGTCGAGTGCCTCGACTATTAGATACCCGTTACTCAGCTAAACAACTTTATATAAATATGCCTTCTTGTATGTTTACTGTGTACAATGTAAATACATACATATGTATATGCTTACATACATACACACATACGCCATTGTTTGACTCAGACCTCCAATTTGGCTAACTTGATTTGATTTGCATAGTTCTTGGGATATAGTTCGGTATTGAGAAATGGAAACCATCGCAATTTCCTTTAATAGAAATCCTTATCAAGAATTAACGTTAACTCTGTTGAGCACCTTGGCCTTTATTAGGCCAATCGATAGGTATTGACGAAACAAATACATATCAATTAAAATTTTCATAATACCATCAAAACTGTGGCCACAGCTTGTGGCTTGTGGGCGTCAGAGGGGGCGTGACACCATTTTGAAACAAACTTGCGCTGCGTAGGAACTCCCAAAATCTACATGCAAAATGCCAATCTTCTAGCTTTTATAGTTTCCGAGATCTCAGCGTTCATACGGACAGACGGACGGGCGGACAGACGGACATGGCTAGATCGACTCGTCTAGTGATCCTGAACAAGAATATATATACTTTATAGGGTCGGAAACGCTTCCTTCTACCTGTTACATACTTTTGCACGAATACAATATACCCTTTTACTCTACGAGTAACGAGTTTATTGCAGTGTAAAAAACATTAACTGCATCGCACATTAGGGTTGTTAAAAAAATCGATGGTACTATCGATAGTATCGATGGTCGAAAAATTTAGCAAACATCGATGGTTTTGGGCCACCATCGATACTATCGTTTCAGAAAATGAATATTTTTTTCTAAGTATTTGTGGTATATTTGAACAAAAAAATTGGTATATTGTGGTATATTTCTGGAAGCTTGCTAGAATTTTCCACTTTAAGGTCACACTGCAATTCCACGAAATTAAAGAAGGATCCATGTAAGCGAGTATAGTATAAACTTTTGACTATATATATATTATATTATATATTATATTATTATATTATATTATTATATATTATATTATTAGTTCAGATTTGTTGCTAAAGCCGGAAAATGTAAACCGGCTATTGTTTTTGAACAAAAACGTGGACCTGTAGCAATTTTAATTAACATGTATTATGTATTAACCAAAAATACCTTTTTTTAAGAAACGTGTATCTCTTATAATTTTCCTTTTTGTTTTATTATGAATTTCTTATTTTTTAATATGTTATTAATATGAAGTCTTTATTTTTTCGTTTGTTATGTATAATCGTAAATGCGTCCAGTGAAATAAAATACGATTCTGAATTTGTTACTATTAATATTTAGTTTTATTTTTTTTAGCTTTCAAAATGTTCGATACTATCGATAGTATCGATAGTGGCCACCATCGATGTTTAAACAACCCTATCGGACATGTTATTGCATAAGTAAAGATCAGACCAATTAAAGCCAGAAATAAAACTATTTAGCCTCAGAAAGTCTGCCTTGCGAAAAAAATGATTTTTCCAGGTTTCTGTAAACACAATAATATGCGATTCCTCTTTATCTTAGCCTCGAACTCTTTTACAACCATATTATCCGACCAAAAGTCGCCCTAGCATATGGCTGCATAGAGCTCGTTAGGGACAGTTATCTTGAAAAATGAAATGTCTCTAGCATAAAAAAATATATAAGACAATACATCAGAAGATGTTTGATCAGGGGAAAGCCGAAAAACGAAAATTTGTTTCTTTAGTGGAACCACTGAAAGGAATTTTGGTGAAGCAGAAATAGTTTCTGCAAGACCAACTTGAGCCGGTTGTCCGGACTTAATAGTCGTAAAACTACATTTTGAGAGATAGGTGGATCCACTAATTGTGAAACCACTACGGACAAATCGGAGTTCTCAGAAGTCTCTGGTTGCATGCATTCTGTTACGGATTGTTCGGATACCGAATCTTTTTTAACTGCTGATCTTAGCAACATTTGAGGATTTTCTGCAGTCAGCGTCTGATCCGCCGAAATGCTCTGTTGTTCTTCTGATTTCGGTTTCGGGGTGTTTCCCTTTTGCTGCTTACCACCAGCGGCCTTTCTGCGCTTAGGGGACTCTTCTAATGGCTTACGACTATTGAATTGCGAATCCAGCGCATAGAGGAGATCATCAGCTCGGCGAAAACTATCTCTAGCAAATCCGAAACAGCTAATCAGCTCCATCAGGCTGCCTTTAGCTTGGCGCATGAACGATTTCATCTCGTTCGCAACCTCAACACAAGCATCACTTGTCCCGCCAGTAAAACCGGCACACTTGGTGTGCACCATGTTTTCACACAGCCAGCAGGTCATATAAGATTGGTCAGCCCTGATTACGAGGCTGCATTTTTTGACTAAATTATTGTTACTCATTTGACCTATTGAAACCACTGTACCAAGAAAACGAATTGAAATTTATAAGCGAGCAGTTGTTAGTACCGCAAGAGCGCAGAGTCTGCACGCTTAGAACTTTCAAAACAAAGAGAGCGAGCGTAATTTAGTTCAAGTGCATGCAAAAGCAACACTAAAAAAAGCACTACGTCTTACGACGAACAACGCACAAAAGAGAAACGACTGGGTTACAAGAAAGGAAAACACAAAACAGATTTACGAAATTAAAACAGTTTTAAAACAGTTCACCTGCGAGGCAAACGGAATTTAAATGTAAATTTAAAGATCTAAATGATCATGACAAGTGTTTTAATACAACCCACCGATGGGATTAAACGAAAACAAAATACAAAATCGGAGCGCAAAAAAAACATTGATTTCATAAAATACACTATTAAATTAAATAATTACGAATTTCGGTGCCCATCTGTTAAACGTTTGGCCTTATTGCCCTTGATGTATGAGGGTCTAAGGTCCATCGCGGTACCGTTGATTTACGGTACCTTCGCTTTTCGAGGGTTCAAGGTCTGTATGTTTCCCGTTAGACCTAGATGTCCTTGGGGAGTTTTAAGACTCCAACAATAAGGAAAATAGAAGTGGGTTCATAATGCATTGTTTTTTGACTCCCATCATAGATGTGAATAAACCTGAGTACGAGTTTTCCCACCAAACAGTTGTCTTATTTTCTAATACATGCTTTTAATCATTTTTGTTATATATTGTCAACAGTACATCTGTTTTCTATTCCTCCATTCTATACTCTGTTAGTACATTAAGAATCTGGCAACTCTGTATGCTTCGCATCGAATAAAAGCAGTCTGAAATAGAACTCAACGAGAACACAACATATTGGCGACGAGGAAACAAGTGAAAAATTTTGTCGAAAGATAAAAACAGTTCAGTCGCATAAATAGTGTCCAGTAGTCGTTGATTTTCATCAAGATGCCGGCAGATGATGATTTGATCCAAGCAATACTTGCTCAACAGCAAGCATTTACAAAAGACATTATGGAACAGCAACAAAAATGAATGCAAGCAATGATGGATAAAAACGCTTCTCCAGGGCAGGGTGATTCAAGTCACACGGGTGAATTATCTTCGTGTCCTCCATTCCACAAATTCGACAAAGACAATAAAAACTGGGAGTCTTACCTTGAACAGTTAACCCAGCATTTTAACGCGTATTCGGTTAGTGCAGAAATGAAGCAAAAGGCTTCTTTTCTTTCGTGGTGTGGCATAAACATATTCGAACTATTGAAAAATCTTTTCGGGAGCAACAATTTGAACACGTATTCATACATGCAACTCACAGACAAGTTAACGGAACATTTCGCAACAAAACGACACGATGTTGCTGCTCGCTAAGAGTTTTTTAAGAGGGAGATGAAACATTCGCAAACGCACAGAGGGTGGGTAGCCGACTTGCGCGGGATCGCTCGGGAATGCCAATTCGTCTGTAATGCCAACGGGTGTTCTTCTAACTATGTAAATGAAATGATTCGAGATCAGATCATAGTACATACGCTGTAACGAACTGATTTTTTTCTGTCTGCTCGCTAAGAAGATGTGTGTTGTTCATCCCACCAAATGTATATAAACGTGACCGCCCGATTGTCTAGTGAGAACGCACAGAATGTTAGGATATTTATACAAGGATCTTTATTCGCCGACTTGTCCCTCGGCCTGGGACTAATGGTGACAGATTAAAATTATTCATATGATGCATTCGTAACACTTATAAAAGTCCCAACTTCCTAACTTTAAAAACACCAAAGTTATGGCATTTCCAATCGTTCAGTTATATGGCAGCTATAGAATATTGTCGGCCGATCCCTATGAAATTTGATATGTCGGATTGATTGGCCAAAAATAAAACCCATATAAAATCCCAACTTCCTAACTTAACAAACACAAAAGTTATGGCATTTCCGATCAATCAGTTATATGGCGGCTATAGGATATAGTCGGCAGATCCCGGCCGTTCCGACATATATACTGCGTGCAAAGGAAATTAGGGTGTGTGCAAAGTTTCAATTCGATATCTTTAAAACTGAGAGACTAGTTTGCGTAGAAACAGACAGACGGACATGGCTATATCAACTCCGAAGGTGATCCTGATCAAGAATATGTATACTTTATAGGGTCGGAGATGTCTCCTTCACTGCGTTGCACACTTTTGCCCAAAATTATAATACCCTCTGCAAGGGTAAATTTATTGAAGAATAAGAAGAGCAGACAAGTAGAATTTGTTGAAAACTGAGCTAGTCAAAACATTTATTACTTTGATTAAATATGATATTTCGAGTCCCCTTAAATTAAAACAGGCTGTAGGAATCTTTGAAGTTAAATTAACAAATAATCGTTCGAATATATCATATCATATCAAAATCGTACTCAAATAAAAATTCAGATAATAACCAAAGGGTAGATTTCGAAATAATAACTATAAAACTAGATATAATAACAACTAACAGAGACAGAATAAGTTTGACTCTAATAGAAATTGGGGTAACAAAAACAGTTATAATTGTAATAATTCAGGAAATAATCATAAAACTTTTAAAAACAATCAAGGACAGGGTAGCCAGAGTATTTTGAGTACCAATATTCCCCAAAAACGTCCCCGAGTTTCAGAATTAGATCATCAACGCAAGTCTGAGCCAATGGACACAGTTTAACACGGAATCAAGCAAAAATTTAATTAACGAAAACTTCTTTAAATACCCAATTCAAAATAATTATACTAAGATTCAAACAATAGGGGAATCTGTAACATTAAATAAACATATCAAGTTTTGTATTTTTATTTTCGCGCGGAGTCCCACGACCCACTTACCAGCCCAACCAACCGAGGGGCGCAGCTGTTTATCGTACGGCACGATTCGCGAGAAGATAGACGCGAGATAAGAAAATATAGTTAAAAGTCTGGGGAAAAAGTAATATTAAGATCAATTTTGTGCTCATGAAGCTAGTATTACTCGATTAGTATTACTAGTATTACTAGATTACAGGAAAAAGTCTATTATAGTCAGAACAAAATACTCTGAAAGGCTCATGCAAGGCATAGTTAGATCTACAATGATTTAAAATTAGGTGAATATAATTTCTAGTTAATCTACTTGGCACAGAAAAGTTTAGCCGACTTACCAAGTCGGGGCAGTCAATATCACCATGTATAAGGTTATAAATAAAGATAGTACCAAGCATCGTTCTACGGTTGGATTGGGTAAATTAATCAACAGAAGTCTACTAGAATAAGAAGGTAAGTTAAGATTTGCATCCCAGTTTAGGCGCCGTAAACCAAAAAGAAGGAATTTTTTTGTACAGATTCAATACGACCAATATGTATTCCGTATTGTGGACTCCAGATGGGAGACTCATAATCCAGAATCTGACGAACTAGCGAAATAAATAAAGTTTTAGTAAAATAAGGATCATCGAATTCTTTTGACCACATTTTAATAAATCCAATCACCCCTCTGGCTTGATTAACCATGGACGAAATGTGATTAGAAAATTTTAGTTTAGGGTCCAAAAGAACGCCAAGATCGTTAACAAGAGTTATCTATCCAAAGAGCTGTCACTTGATGTGAAAGTCGCGTATATCGGATTGACCAAATAAAATGTCATCAGCTTGCACTTGAAACCGTTTAAATTTAGTAAATTATCTTTGCACCAGTTCTGAAAATGATCTAGATCGGGTTGTAAGTCTAAATGGCGGGAAACATCCTTATACTGCAGGCATGGCTTAACATCATCTGCGTAAATAAGTCGCGAGAATGACTTATAATTGATGGAAGATTGTTAATAAATAATTAAAAAGTACCGGACCCAGATGTCTTCCTTGTGGGACACCGGAGGTAACACGGAGAATTTTAGAAATTGAATTTTTAAAAAGGACCCTTTGTGACCTGCTATTCAAATAACTTGAGATCCATCTAAGAAGATCAACTGGAAAATCTAACAGGTCAAATTTTTGAACTAGAAGTAACTGATTTACAGAGTCAAATGCTTTACTAAAGTCAGTGTAAATGACGTCTCTTTGAAAACTACTATTGAAGCCCTTTATAAAAAATGTAGTAAGCTCTAGAAGGTTTGTGATTGTGGATCTACGTTTTATAAATCCGTGTTGACACGGAGAAATGATTGATCTGCAAAGGTGCTGCAAATGAGGACTAATGATTTTTTTCAAAAGCTGAGGAATAGCTGACAACTTAGAAATAAATAGTTACTGTCTTCTAACTGGTTACCTTTTTTGAAAAGAGGAATAACAAAAGATTCCTTCCAAATATTTGGGAATGGGTAAGTTTCTAGAGATAAGGTACACAACTTGTGAAGGGGTTTGCACAGAGCCTTAGCGCAATACCTAAGCACGCACCATGGAATACCTTTGCGACCTGACGAATAAATAGGCTTAATACGACGACCCAAAAGAAGAGAATATGAGATCTGCCTGATCTGTGGTTGCCGTCATGTTTTCGAACGACAGCGAGGAAGGATATGAATTCGATTTACGCTTGGTGTTAACGAAGTTATAAAACTGTTTCGGGTCGTGAGTAACTATTATAACACTGAGCATTAAGCATGGTAAATCTTGACCGAGCACTTAAATATCTAGTTAAAACAGATTGAGAACCAGTATTTTTATATTTCCTACGAAGCCTGGACTTTACATTTCTTAAGTGTGTCAACTCTTTGCAAAACCAAACCACGGGACACAGCAATTAAAAAAACAAGAGAGAACGCTATAGTCGAGGGCCTCGACTATTAGATACCCGTTACTCAGCTAAACAACTTTATATAAATATGCCTTCTTGTATGTTTACTGTGTACAATGTAAATACATACATATGTATATGCTTACATACATACACACATACGCCATTGTTTGACTCAGACCTCCAATTTGGCTAACTTGATTTGATTTGCATAGTTCTTGGGATATAGTTCGGTATTGAGAAATGGAAACCATCGCAATTTCCTTTAATAGAAATCCTTATCAAGAATTAACGTTAACTCTGTTGAGCACCTTGGCCTTTATTAGGCCAATCGATAGGTATTGACGAAACAAATACATATCAATTAAAATTTTCATAATACCATCAAAACTGTGGCCACAGCTTGTGGCTTGTGGGCGTCAGAGGGGGCGTGACACCATTTTGAAACAAACTTGCGCTGCGTAGGAACTCCCAAAATCTACATGCAAAATGCCAATCTTCTAGCTTTTATAGTTTCCGAGATCTCAGCGTTCATACGGACAGACGGACGGGCGGACAGACGGACATGGCTAGATCGACTCGGCTAGTGATCCTGAACAAGAATATATATACTTTATAGGGTCGGAAACGCTTCCTTCTACCTGTTACATACTTTTGCACGAATACAATATACCCTTTTACTCTACGAGTAACGAGTTTATTGCAGTGTAAAAAACATTAACTGCATCGCACATTAGGGTTGTTAAAAAAATCGATGGTACTATCGATAGTATCGATGGTCGAAAAATTTAGCAAACATCGATGGTTTTGGGCCACCATCGATACTATCGTTTTTTTTTTTTTTTTTTTTTACTTTATTCTTATTTATTGGATCTTCTCTATTACTTAAGAGACTAACAATAAGTTTTCAAATCTTAATCTATGTTACGTTAACTTATGTTATTGAAAAAGGGATGGGAAATCATTCCGCTGTAGACGGGAATGATAGCTTAGCCGGTTGAGTTGTCTGGCAAGCAGGTTTGGGTGATTTGATAATCTGGCTTCATATTTAATTTTTCTGGAAACAATTTCTTCTTTTACGGGATTTATATCCAGGTCTCTCTGGATGTTTGCATTGCGGATGTACCAGGGGGCTCCAGTTATTGTTCGTAGGGTCTTTGATTGTACTCTTTGAATAATTTCTATATTGCTGCTGCTTGCGTTTCCCCAGAGCTCGGAACCGTAGGTCCAGATCGGCTTTAAGCACGAGTTATACAGTAGTACTTTATATTCGAGTGGAAGGGGGGAGCGGTAGTTCATGAGCCAGTGAAGGCTGCTGGCCTTTAGTTTTAAATGAGTCTTCTTTGCTTCTATATGCTTTCTCCAGGTAAGCCTCCTGTCTAGGTGTATGCCGAGATAGGTGACTTCGTCTGCTTGTGGAACCGGCTTGTTGTTTAGCGTCAGTGGTGGGCATTTCGACAAGTTTAGTGTAAATGTAATGTGCTTACACTTTTGCTCATTGACTTTGATACGCCAGTCTGCGAGCCATTTTTCTACAGCTACCAGGTGTTCTTTTAAATGGGCTGTAGCTGTTTTTGGGCATTTCGAGCGGCTGACAATGGCAGTGTCGTCAGCAAAGGTTGAGATGAGGGTCTGGCGGCTTGTTGGAATGTCTGCCGTGTAAAGGATGTACAAGATTGGTCCAAGCACACTTCCTTGGGGTACTCCAGCTTCGATGTTACGGATGGTTGAAGTAAAGGTTTTACATCTCACGGTGAAAACTCTGTTTCTGAGGTATGACTCAAGCAACTTGTGAGTGTTTTCCGGTAGGAGGGTTTTGATTTTGTATACCAGACCGTCGATCCAGACGCGATCAAATGCCTGTGATACGTCCAGAAATAAGGCACTGCAATATTGCTTGTGTTCGAAAGCCGTGCGAATTTCAGATGTTAAGCGGTTTACCTGTTCGATAGTTCCATGCTTTTCCCGAAATCCGAATTGGTGCAGAGGGATCGTTCTGTTGTTTTGAAGATGTGTTACTAGATGAACAAGAAGCAGTTTTTCAAATAGCTTTGATAGACATGGGAGCAGACTGATGGGCCGGTACGAGGAAGGCTGGGATTTGTCTTTTCCTGGCTTCGGGATCATTGTAATGACAGACTTTTTCCATTGGTCAGGAAAGTAGCCCCATTTCAATATTGAGTTAAATATAAATGCGATGCATCTGACTGCGCATGCAGGTAATTCAATTATCATTTTTGGAGAAATAAAATCGTGACCAGGAGCCTTTTTTGGGTTTATGTGTTCTTTAATAGCCTTAAGTATTGTGCTGGTTTCAAGGGTGACTGGGGAGGACGGCGACGCTAGCGAGACATTCGGTAGAGTGAATTGGTTGGATGGCGGGTGGGGCTTGAAGACGTTTTCCAAGTGATGGGCAAAGGTGTTAGCCCTTTCTTCGTCACTGCGCGCCCAGGCACCTGTTTGTGATCGAATTGGCCAATCGGGATCTATTGGTGGCTGCATGTTTGGGTGCGCTCTCCATAGTGGGAATTTATTACCCGTCGGGGATAGTTTCGCAATGTAGGCCCGTTGGGCCTGGTTCTTTTCGGTAGAGAGGGCCTTCGACAATTTTCGAGATGCTTCATTAAGTCTTTTCTTAGTAGCTGGGGACCGATGAGTCTGCCAGTCTCTGCGAAGTCTACGTTTTTCAAGTAGGAGAGACTCGATCTGGATACTTGAGCGTCCAGTTCTTAGCGGGTTTGTGGATGAGGGTTCTGGCGTAGAATGTTTGGCGGCAGAGGACATTACGTCCGTGAGGTGTTTAAGCGACTTGTCAATGTCAGATTCAGAGGAAATTTCAGGATCAAGTTCGATGTGTGCACTTACATATTTTTTGTACTTCAGCCAGTTTGTTTTGTTTGATGTTAGATGTTGGGGGCGTTCCAGAAGCTGCGGCTGTTCAGATAGACAGAGGAGAACTGGCGAATGGTCCGATGTAAGCTCTTCTAAGGTTTTTATGTTTATCAGCCTGTGCGAGACTCTTCTAATAACAGCGAAATCGATAATGTCAGGTTGTTTATTTGGATCTGTGGGCCAGTATGTAGGCCTAGCTGGTGAGACAAAGTCAAGCGCATTACCAGGAGTGATAATAGCGTTGTATAATTGGCGGCCTTTGGGGTTGATAAGACGAGATCCCCAGTGGGGATGCTTTGCGTTATAATCACCGGCAGCTATAAAGCAGCGTCCTAGTGAGTTGTAGAAATTCATAAACTCATTTTCTGCAATACTGAAGCGTGGGGGGCAATATATGGCGGATAGGGTAAGTGGGCCGCCAATTAGGTTTATACGTAGGGATGTGGCCTGCAGGTAGTTAGTAGCGAATGTCTCCAAGGGATGATGTTTTATGCGTTGTTTTATGAGTATACCGGTACCTCCGTGTGCTTTACCGTCCGGGTGGTTGGTCGCGTGGAATATATATCCGATGATATGGAAGTAGTTTTTATTAGTTAGATGGGTTTCAGAAAGTAGCATGATATCGATATTGTGGCTGTTTAGGAACTGTAGGAGTTCGTTTTTGTGCCGGGAAACGCCGTTTGCGTTCCAGAAGCATATTCTTAAGGAGTCCATTTATACAGACTTTTGTTTGATCAGCAGTTCCATTAGAAGGCTCTGGTTTCGCAGTAGTTCTTGAAGGGAACTTTGAATCGTCATCATGACGTTTGCAAGAGTAGCTAGTGTCGATTCTAGACCGCTAAGTGTTTGTGGGGGAAGAGTTTGGTTTTGCTGCGTAGAAGGTTGACTTGTTGTTTGGCCATTTTGGCTTAAGAGCGGGAAATCATTTAGGTTTGATATGGGTGGCTGTGGACGCAATGCTGCAGGTTGGGCGGTAGATGTCTGTGAGATTCCAGGGTAGCGGAGTGCGTTGGCAAAGGAGACACCAGGAGTGGTTGTTGATGGGGTGAAGATGTTTGGTTGAGCAGAGTGTTGAGCCGCGAGTGGATTACTGCGTCTCTGATTTAGGCGGCTCTTGAGTTCTTTGTAGACGGGACAGCCCCGGTAGTTGGCAGTATGATTTCCCCCACAATTACTGCATTTCCTCAGAGTAGGGTCTTCTTTGTTTCCCAGGCATGCTTCAATGCAATGCAAATCTCCACAGGCGACACAAACTGGACGCAGGGTGCAGTAGGTTCTTGTATGCCCGAACTCCTGGCAGTTTGTACACTGTACGGGGCCGTTCCGCTTATGCGGTTCCTCTACGGTGATTCTTCGGTGAAGGAGATATTGCAGATTGTAAATAGGATGCACTGCATTTTTCTTTAGAGGTTTCGTCTCTGGGGCCAGCTCAATCTTAAACAGTGGTTGGGGAATTTTATCCCTGTTCACTATGTTTACGATGTGCTTAACGTCGAAGCCATTTTCCGTGAGGCCTTCAGCTATTTCTGCTACCGCAACAGTCGATTCTATACCTTTAAGTACAACTTGTAGGCCTTTCTTACTTTTTAGTTGGTAAGTGTAGTAATTTATAAGCTCATTGTCAAGATATCTTGTTACAGAACGGAAGTTGTCTTCGTTGTTAACCTGGAGTTTTGTTTCTAATATGTTTCCTCTTTTTAGGGTATTGATATAGAAGTGGTTAGGCCCGATTACTTGTTTAAGCTTATTAATCAGATCGACACTGTTGTGTTTCCTAATATATATTGGCGGTGGCTTTACAGCTTTCATGACTTGAGGCGCCTGACCCTTGTCTTCTTCGGTCTCGCCAAGTATGGCAAATCTGTTTTCGGATGTTCGTGTGTTGCCTAAAGTTTTTGGTACTTTTGGCCAATTTGAGTTTGCGTTTTTTTGTGGACTAAGCTTTCTTTTTATTTGTACGTACCGATCGATCCCCGTCTGTACGAGAGTGTTATTCGTAAGAGGGTCAGTAGAGCAAAGTTTTACTTGTGGTGTTGAGATAGGCCACTGGGTAGCCGCAGACGTTAAAGTTGTTGTTGTCGTTGACGTTGCTGTAGTAAGAGAGGGTACAGTGCTGGTGGGCGCACAAGCCGAAGTAGTCGGTGCATCGATGAGAGAGAGAGGTGACGGGCATTGTGAACTCCACGACTGAGTAACGGCAGCGCTGCTTGAGCATAAAATCGCTGGTGACAGTGAGCGGGCTCTTTCGGTAGCGGTCAGTGACGTTAATTTTGTTGTTGCCTCCGATGAGTCAATTGAAATGTAAGCATTGTTCCGTGCAGAAGACAGTCGTCGTTCGTCTAGTTGTATTTGTTGCCGATCGCGACTTGGCTTCGTGGCTTTACCGGTTGCACTTGTTAATATTTTATTTGCGTTCGACATTTTTAATTGATTTGATTAGCTAGATCGGTTTTAAATTTAGTTTTAATCACAAGGAGATGTTGACCTTGGGATATGGCATTGCTGCCAGCGTCTTTTCGCTATTTTTCTTAGTTTTGGTGGTCACTTTGTAGATTTTTGGAAGTCTTTCAGCAGGGCGAGCAAAAAGACACGTCTACGCGGTTCGGTGGTTCTTAGTCAATTCCTACTATCGTTTCAGAAAATGAATATTTTTTTCTAAGTATTTGTGGTATATTTGAACAAAAAAATTGGTATATTGTGGTATATTTCTGGAAGCTTGCTAGAATTTTCCACTTTAAGGTCACACTGCAATTCCACGAAATTAAAGAAGGATCCATGTAAGCGAGTATATTATAAACTTTTGACTATATATATATTATATTATATATTATATTATATTATTATATATTATATTATTAGTTCAGATTTGTTGCTAAAGCCGGAAAATGTAAACCGGCTATTGTTTTTGAACAAAAACGTGGACCTGTAGCAATTTTAATTAACATGTATTATGTATTAACCAAAAATACCTTTTTTTAAGAAACGTGTATCTCTTATAATTTTCCTTTTTGTTTTATTATGAATTTCTTATTTTTTAATATGTTATTAATATGAAGTCTTTATTTTTTCGTTTGTTATGTATAATCGTAAATGCGTCCAGTGAAATAAAATACGATTCTGAATTTGTTACTATTAATATTTAGTTTTATTTTTTTAGCTTTCAAAATGTTCGATACTATCGATAGTATCGATAGTGGCCACCATCGATGTTTAAACAACCCTATCGGACATGTTATTGCATAAGTAAAGATCAGACCAATTAAAGCCAGAAATAAAACTATTTAGCCTCAGAAAGTCTGCCTTGCGAAAAAAAGATTTTTCCAGGTTTCTGTAAACACAATAATATGCGATTCCTCTTTATCTTAGCCTCGAACTCTTTTACAACCATATTATCCGACCAAAAGTCGCCCTAGCATATGGCTGCATAGAGCTCGTTAGGGACAGTTATCTTGAAAAATGAAATGTCTCTAGCATAAAAAAATATATAAGACAATACATCAGAAGATGTTTGATCAGGGGAAAGCCGAAAAACGAAAATTTGTTTCTTTAGTGGAACCACTGAAAGGAATTTTGGTGAAGCAGAAATAGTTTCTGCAAGACCAACTTGAGCCGGTTGTCCGGACTTAATAGTCGTAAAACTACATTTTGAGAGATAGGTGGATCCACTAATTGTGAAACCACTACGGACAAATCGGAGTTCTCAGAAGTCTCTGGTTGCATGCATTCTGTTACGGATTGTTCGGATACCGAATCTTTTTTAACTGCTGATCTTAGCAACATTTGAGGATTTTCTGCAGTCAGCGTCTGATCCGCCGAAATGCTCTGTTGTTCTTCTGATTTCGGTTTCGGGGTGTTTCCCTTTTGCTGCTTACCACCAGCGGCCTTTCTGCGCTTAGGGGACTCTTCTAATGGCTTACGACTATTGAATTGCGAATCCAGCGCATAGAGGAGATCATCAGCTCGGCGAAAACTATCTCTAGCAAATCCGAAACAGCTAATCAGCTCCATCAGGCTGCCTTTAGCTTGGCGCATGAACGATTTCATCTCGTTCGCAACCTCAACACAAGCATCACTTGTCCCGCCAGTAAAACCGGCACACTTGGTGTGCACCATGTTTTCACACAGCCAGCAGGTCATATAAGATTGGTCAGCCCTGATTACGAGGCTGCATTTTTTGACTAAATTATTGTTACTCATTTGACCTATTGAAACCACTGTACCAAGAAAACGAATTGAAATTTATAAGCGAGCAGTTGTTAGTACCGCAAGAGCGCAGAGTCTGCACGCTTAGAACTTTCAAAACAAAGAGAGCGAGCGTAATTTAGTTCAAGTGCATGCAAAAGCAACACTAAAAAAAGCACTACGTCTTACGACGAACAACGCACAAAAGAGAAACGACTGGGTTACAAGAAAGGAAAACACAAAACAGATTTACGAAATTAAAACAGTTTTAAAACAGTTCACCTGCGAGGCAAACGGAATTTAAATGTAAATTTAAAGATCTAAATGAACATGAAAATTGTTTTAATACAACCCACCGATGGGATTAAACGAAAACAAAATACAAAATCGGAGCGCAAAAAAAACATTGATTTCATAAAATACACTATTAAATTAAATAATTACGAATTTCGGTGCCCATCTGTTTAACGTTTGGCCTTATTGCCCTTGATGTATGAGGGTCTAAGGTCCATCGCGGTACCGTTGATTTACGGTACCTTCGCTTTTCGAGGGTTCAAGGTCTGTATGTTTCCCGTTAGACCTAGATGTCCTTGGGGAGTTTTAAGACTCCAACAATAAGGAAAATAGAAGTGGGTTCATAATGCATTGTTTTTTGACTCCCATCATAGATGTGAATAAACCTGAGTACGAGTTTTCCCACCAAACAGTTGTCTTATTTTCTAATACATGCTTTTAATCATTTTTGTTATATATTGTCAACAGTACATCTGTTTTCTATTCCTCCATTCTATACTCTGTTAGTACATTAAGAATCTGGCAACTCTGTATGCTTCGCATCGAATAAAAGCAGTCTGAAATAGAACTCAACGAGAACACAACATATTGGCGACGAGGAAACAAGTGAAAAATTTTGTCGAAAGATAAAAACAGTTCAGTCGCATAAATAGTGTCCAGTAGTCGTTGATTTTCATCAAGATGCCGGCAGATGATGATTTGATCCAAGCAATACTTGCTCAACAGCAAGCATTTACAAAAGACATTATGGAACAGCAACAAAAATGAATGCAAGCAATGATGGATAAAAACGCTTCTCCAGGGCAGGGTGATTCAAGTCACACGGGTGAATTATCTTCGTGTCCTCCATTCCACAAATTCGACAAAGACAATAAAAACTGGGAGTCTTACCTTGAACAGTTAACCCAGCATTTTAACGCGTATTCGGTTAGTGCAGAAATGAAGCAAAAGGCTTCTTTTCTTTCGTGGTGTGGCATAAACATATTCGAACTATTGAAAAATCTTTTCGGGAGCAACAATTTGAACACGTATTCATACATGCAACTCACAGACAAGTTAACGGAACATTTCGCAACAAAACGACACGATGTTGCTGCTCGCTAAGAGTTTTTTAAGAGGGAGATGAAACATTCGCAAACGCACAGAGGGTGGGTAGCCGACTTGCGCGGGATCGCTCGGGAATGCCAATTCGTCTGTAATGCCAACGGGTGTTCTTCTAACTATGTAAATGAAATGATTCGAGATCAGATCATAGTACATACGCTGTAACGAACTGATTTTTTTCTGTCTGCTCGCTAAGAAGATGTGTGTTGTTCATCCCACCAAATGTATATAAACGTGACCGCCCGATTGTCTAGTGAGAACGCACAGAATGTTAGGATATTTATACAAGGATCTTTATTCGCCGACTTGTCCCTCGGCCTGGGACTAATGGTGACAGATGGTTGTGTCAACGCCTTCCTGATGGATTTGCGGCTGCTCCACCGTCGCTCTCCGCTGCCTCGTTGCTCGCTGCTCCGGAACGCCTCCGCTGTCTTTGGTCTCGGGGCTTTTGAGGGTCTAGGGATGCATCACCGTTCCCAGACTAGGGTGAACAGGCACTGGGCTCTCAAAGCGTACTCCTTTCGCAGCCACAGCCTCCTGTCCCTGGATCTGTCCCGGGCGGTCACACCAGACGCCTACACAGTTTCTACCTGACGGTTCAGGCATACGCCGGAAGGCCGCCAATGCAGTCCCTGCGGCAGGACGCTAGGTTCAAGACGAACGCTTCCGCCCTCGCCTCTTAGTCGTGGATACGTTGTGGTATGGCTCGGTTGCTGCTGGGCCTGCGATGACTGCTCGTCGTTTCTTGTGTCCTCGATGTCCTTGCTCTGCTCACGGCGCGGATCCTGGCTCCGTTGTCCGCGTGCTCTTGGGAGACTAGATGCAGCAAGTCTTTGGCTCTCGGGATTCGGACACCCGTGGTTCGGACGCGCGTCCTTCTTGGCTAGTCGCACCAGGGCCTGCACAATTATAACCTGCCGGTTCAGGCGTACGCCGGAATTCGACAAGGCAATTGTTTTCGCACGGCAGCTGTTTCTGGACAGCTTCCCTTCCGAGCCCACGGTTCTTTGTCGAAGGACTCTTTTTATTCACTTCTGTCGGATTCGCCGAGCAATACGCCAAGCTCAAATCGCGACACGAATTAGAATGAAACGCCTGGACTTAGCCGCGGGATGCCTTAAGGACCTCAGCTACCTGTTTCTCAGCTCGGAGACTTCAACTCTAAGTCCCGAACGGTATTGTCCAAACTCTCACCAGCTGTATTTTCCAAACTCTCACCAGCTGTATTCCTCCAAACTCTCACCAGCTGTATTCCTCCAAACTCTCATTTATTTGTGAGGAGCTATTTAACTCCTCACAACGCCGTCCGAGAATCTGCTCTTCAGAAGTCTCAGCTAACTCTTGAAGATGTGCTTATAGTTGCAGAAACCCATGAGACAACTACAAAAACCGAAGCAGCCCTCAAAGAAACAGTATCAAAGCAAGACCCAATAAACGCAGTTCACACCTATACAAAGAAACCATTCCTTGGTGGTGGTGAAAGAGATGCCAAATCAAACAAAAGTTGGCTAAAATCATGCTCTGGTTGTGGACACAATCATGCCAGAGAGAAATGCAAGTTTCGCGATGCCGTATGTCACAAGTGCGGGAGAAAAGGACATATAAATGGCAACGCAAATTCGAAGCAAACGAAATCGAAACGATTGAAGCTGTAAACAGTGTTACAGGTCAAGTCAAATGTCAGCAGAACAAAATTCTTATAGATCTTGAAATACACTGCAAAGTTATTTAATTTCACATGGATTCCGGAGCCACAGCGTCCGTATTCAAAGCCACTACATACGCGCTGTTGAATAAGCCAAAATTACTCAAGTGTTCCCGTGTATTACATGCGTTTGGTCATACAGCAATACCATTGCCTGGGGAGTTGCACACAATTGCAAAGTGCGGTGAAAAAGAGAAGCAAGTGGTCATAATCGTTGCGAACATTGGGACATCAAACAATCTATTTGGCATGGATTTATTTAACATTTTCGGCTTTGATATTATGCAAGTATAAAACGTTCAAGAGGTGCACGATGACGAATTAGGTGACCTTTGCAGCACGTACAACGAGGTGTTCGAACCAGCCATGGGTGTCATAAAAGACTTCAAAGCAAGTGTAATTTTAAAACCGTCAGCAACACCAAAGTTTTTCAAGAGCCGTCAAATTCCATTTGCACAGATGGACCAGACAGACAAAAGCCGGAATTTGGAAGCCGATCAAATTCAGCAATTGGGCATCCCCAATTGTGCTTGCACCAAAACCAGGAGGCGCTATTCTCATATGTGGTGACTTTAAGCAAGCAGTCAACGCATAGATCGATGTTGAACAGTACCCGTTACCGACAAAAGAGGCTCTGTTTCACATAATAAGTCACGGAAAGCAGTTCAGCAAAATCGATTTAAAGGATGCCTATCTTCAAATGGAACTGAATGAGGATTCAAAAACTATCATGGTCCTCAACACACCCCTTGGCCTATTTCAATATCAGCGCCTTCCCTGCGGGATTGCCAGTGCTCCAGCGATCTTCCAAAGGTATTTGGAGCAGCTTCTAAAAGGAGTAGAAGGATGTGGCAACTACTTAGATGACATCATCATCTCAGCACCTACAAGCGGGCAACACTCAATCGAATCCACCAAGTTCTCAGTATTCTTCGTGAGAACGGTATCAGATGCAAAAAGGAGAAATGCTTCTTTTTCACGGACGAAATAGAGTACTTAGGACGAAGAATCAGCGCTCAAGGGATTCTTCCAGACAGATCAGGCTTGGAGGCTGTTAAATTGTTGCGTCCGCCTTCTAATCTACAGCAATTAGAAGCATTCATGGGTAAAGTTAATTACTATTGCAACTTTATACCGAATTATTCTCAGTTGGCCGCTCCTTTGAACCAAATTCGTAGAAAAAATGTAGCATACCTTTTTGGGCCGCAACAACAACAAGCTTTTACAGCCCTGAAGTCCCACATTATCAACGCTACTCAGCTAGCTCATTTCGATGAAAACCTACCACTAGTCCTTGCAACGGATGCACATCTTTTGGTATCGGTGCACTATGGGGCCAACGACCACTTTTGTTGGCCAAAATTAATAGCTCGCTCAATTTTAGAGATATCGAGATAAAACTTTACCAATCGTTTTTTGGTATCCTTAGGAAACATATATGTTAAAAAGATAGGATCGAACAAATATATCCCATAGCTGCCATACGATCGATTTAGTCAACTTTGTTATTTTTTAAGATAATCGAATTATTTATTTATTTATTATATACTTTATAAATACATTTATATTATATTTTTTATATTTTTTATATCTGCTTCTGAATAGAATTCAAAATGCAAAACAAAATGTTCTTCATTCCACAAAGTTTCAATGTAAATGCACAAAAATCGAATTAAACAAATTTTATTAATAAGTAAAAAAATGGCACCTACTATTAAACATCATGCTCTTCGGATTCTAGTTCAATATTTCATTGAAAATCAAAAGGATTCTAATATTCAACGCAACTACTGTTAAGGTTGCATAACTTGAGGTTATGTGCTTAAAATTTAAATTTCGGAAAAAGTGGCAATAAGTGGCGATTCTAACCATATACATTTTAAAAAGAATTTAATACTCTACAAATCTCAATAGGTTTAGAAGTGGACTCCGCTGGACTCACTTTGTTACTCTACTTAAAAATTAGTTTTCTTATTAAAAAACCCGTTTTAGACAACTCACTTTAACACTTAAGTACAAAGACAGCACGATAGATTTCAACCATTTAAATACACAAATACTTAGTACACACCACCATTCATCGAATTCATATCACAAACATTTTTTGGAACGCTTATAAACTGCTTTTTTAAATACTATAAAAATGCAATTTATAAGTCGAATTTCAAAAGCACGTGGCTTGGATCTTAAACATCTGATTTCACAGCTGTTATCTTAATAGAAGCGCACTCTATCGAAATTCCTGAAACGTAACATTGCAGATTGGTCTTCTGTTAATATATCCTAAAACAACTTTTTTGGTTTTGACGACTTTTCAAAAATGGGTTTTGGCCAACCAAAGTGGTCGTTGGCCCCATAGTACGGTGTAGTCCTTTCCCATATCCAACAAGATGGCAAGGAAAGACCTATTGTTCTCGCATCAAAAACGCTTGACAAACATCAGGTTATATACAGCCAAATCGAAAAAGAAGGACTCTCTATAATATTCGGAGTAAAACCACCAATATTTGGCCGAAAGTTTACCCTTATAACGGATCACAAGCCACTTGTAACGATTTTCAATCTAGGCAAGCTTCTTCCTTTAATGACGTCAAACAGGCTACAGCGCTGGGCCATCATTCTAATGGCCTATAACTTTGAACTGTTTGGAACTGTCACCACCGATCAATTCTGAGATTATTCGCAACCACATCGAAAAGGACAAACTTCTCAAACAAGTCTTACGGTATGTTAATGTAGGATGGCCAGAAAGACTTCAGCAAGGCGAGGAAGCATTATCACCATTCTTTAATCGAAAATTTGCCCTCACGATCAACAAAAAATTGCTTTGCCTTCACACAGATCCAAGTCGTGTAGTAATCCCATTAACTCTTCAAGCGCATATCCTGAAGCTGTTACACGAAAGACATTGGGGCATTGTTCGAAGGAAGCAGTTAGCTAGACAACATGTCTGGTGGCCTACGATCGACGGAGCAGTGAGTTATATCTTTGTCGGTGTATATGAGATTTACATGTAAGTGACGTAAAACCCAACCCACTTGTCACTAACATAAGTCAAAACCAAACTAAAGTGGTCCTTGAGCGGAGTCTAGCGATAAAGGTGGCTGGGTGATGAGGGACAACTAGTTCTACCTAATAAGCGATACACCTTGCTGACGAAGCCCACACTGAACTCCGGGAGCTTGCGATTAAGTTGGCTTGGCGATAGGGTGGAACTTAGTTCAGGGGACATGGAATGAAAAGTGGCCGGAGTTGTAGTTGGCCGTGAGGACGAGCGTGGCACAATTCACGGGATACTCGCCTCGCCAGACAAGGAATAGAGCCAAAACGTAGTAAGGTATGCATATATCTTTGGAGCGAGTACCCACTGTACCAATGGGGACAGTGTAAGGGATTTCTGTAATAAGGAAAACAACCTTCACTTTTGAGTTTTGAGTTTGTGTATTAAAACTGACTTTATTTTTCTAAGTCTTCGCTTACGTAACTAACATGAAATTCTTATAATATCCTTATCTATGGTCTACACAGAGACCACATCTGTAAGCCTGAGCGGGAGCCTTATCAACGGTCTCCCGCAAGGCGACCTTTTGTGCAGTGTGAGAACTATATTTATGGTCAGGCTCAAGTGGCCTGTACTTAAGATTACAAGTGTTCGGCACTGCACTCTTGTAGGTTTTAAGTTACAGATCGTTATTAACGGCTCTAGATAGATATACATGTTGACAGAACCAGAGCTCGAAAAATCTTATATTTATGATATTTAGTGTTCTTCTTGAGTGTTTCTTCTTGGCAATTTCCTTTAATAGAAATCCTTATCGAGATTTAAGGTTGACTCTGTTGAGCACCTTGGCCAGCTGTTCCAAAGTCATCCGTTAGATGGCGCTTTTGTATTGCGCCATGCGTACCAAGACATTGGTACCACGGGCCATGAAAGGCGGAAATGTAGGCGCTAGCCAGGCTTAAGCGTTTAATGGGTTTTTGGGCGTTAGAGTGGGCATGGCAAACTTTTATTAGGCCAATCGATAGGTATTGACGAAACAAATACATATCAATTAAAATTTTCATAATAGCATCAAAACTGTGGCCACAGCTTGTGGCTTGTGGGCGTCAGAGGGCGCGTGGCACCATTTTGAAAAAAACTTGCGCTGCGTAGGAACTCCTAAAATCTACATGCAAAATACTTTTATAGTTTCCGAGATCTCAGCGTTCATACGGACGGACAGACAGACGGACATGGCTAGATCGACTCGGCTAGTAATCCTAAACAAGAATATATATATTTTATAGGGTCGGAAACGCTTCCTTCTACCTGTTACATACTTTTGCACGAATACAATATACCCTTTTACTCTACGAGTAACGGGTATAATTAGTGGACTGTATTTTTAATTCGATATATTTATTTATTTGATTTTAACTTATTATAAGACACCTTGCAACGGTCCGGCGAAAGTAATGGCTTGCAATCGTTGCCTTGTAGCCCATTTTCTTATGGCATATATGATTATTGTTATTATTTAAAACGATTCCTAAGGAAGCATGTCCGGAAATATGATGAAAATGTAAATCTTTGAATTTAATATGCTCTTCTTTTAAATATTTAATTATACCCGTTACTAGTAGAGTAAAATTGTATTGAAATCAAATCAAGTTAGCCAAATTGGAGGTCTGAGTCAAACAATGGCGTATGTGTGAATGCAGGACAAAAGCTGCCTGCGCTAAAGCAGCGCTGGTGCTGATGCTCGTGCTGTAAAGCTGCCAGCTCCAAGAGAACGCCTAATTCAAATTGATAATTTGAACTTTTTGTCCTTTTTTCCTGTGGTCACTCTAATTCACATTATGTTAATGCTAAATCTAAAGTTGTTTAGCTGAGTAACGGGTATCTAATAGTCGAGGCACTCGTTCTCTCTTGTTTCTTTATTTAGGCGTGCAATCTCAACATTATGATTAATAGAATTCAATTTCAATGGATCCCAAACCACCTTTGGGATTTGACTAATATCTCCTACATACGGTGATAAAAAACTTCTTCACTTTCAGATTTAATAATATGATGGGCACTCAAAATCTTATCATCCGTTCTTGCAGTACATTCTGGCGCAATACTTAGAATTCCTTGCGTTGGTAAATCAAGTAACTGAATTTGTGCATTCGTACACTGTACTCTTATCTTGGAATTAAAGGGAACCTTAAACAACCAACTACTTTTCTTTTTTAGCCTTCTCCAATAATATGAAGAATCTATTTCTGTTTGGCTTAAGTGGTTGTACTTCACAAGAATTGTCATTCGCTGAATTCCAAGGCCAACTTCCTTTGCAAATTCTCTTATATTGCTGCCATTTTTGACACTGTCTTAAAGTTGATTCGGACATTACGTGATAAGAAGCGATTTCAAAGTTATAAATTAAATATTCCGAAGAAATATGAACCATAATCATTCTGTCTTCATTCTGTATTGGTAAAGGAATAATTCTAAAAAGCTTAGATGGATGTCTACTAAATAGAGGAATTTTAGCTTTTATGATCAACTTATTTTCGATAAATAATCCCCTAGCTGTTAATAGCGTATAGACTTCATTAAGCTCAGTACCTGTCTTTTTCCCTGGAAGAACTAGTGTTTCGGAAATACCTCCAAAGTGAGGTCCTGCCGGCAGGATAAAATGCCAATGAATTTTATCGTTTTTAATTTCTAAAGCTGCTCTAGGGTTATATTTAATGTCTTCTAGAACTTCTTCATCCAACTTCCGAGCAGCACCTACTTTTTCTAACTCCAATGAGACCTGTTTAACGATTTCATTGGATTCTTTAATGCCGTCTGATCCTGTCATGAAATCAACCATATAGAAATCATTTTTTATAATTCCACTGATTATCGGATCTTTACATTTATCTCCTATATCCGCTTTTTCAGCTAAATATGGAGGCGAAGCAGTAACATAGGTAACTGTAGATAATTTATAGTCTGTGATTTTATTTTTTGGATAATCTATCCACAAGACATGCAAAAATCTGAAGGTACATTTTTTCAATGTCCGCTGAAATTACATACTACCATCTGCGCCATTTAAAATAATGTCGAAAATATCTTTTTGAACTTTAGGTCCAATCCACATAATATCATTAAGACATTTATTATTAGTTGTTTTTGCTGACGCATCAAACACCACCCCTTTATTTTGTAGTTAAGCTCATATCTCTAATTACGGCTTGATGTGGCAAATAATACTTAACTTCTGAGTTTGCCTCAACCATATGCCCGAAAGACATGTATTCTGTCATAAACTTGCAGTACTGTTCTTTTAGGTTTTGATTCCTTACTAGTTTTTTCTCCAAATTCAAAAATCTTGCCATGGCAAATGAAATTGTCTTCACAAATCTCGGACTCTAAATCTTCCTTACTTTCTTCTTCTAATTCCCAAAATCTTTCCAAGTCCTTGCACTCTATCGTGGTTGCAACTACCGTGATTTGGTGCATCCAAACACTATCCAACCAAAGTCTGTGTTTTAACCAAGAAGACCGCCTATCTTTATTACTCCTTTTTGAAGAATTTTAGCATATAAATCGGCTCCTATAATTAAGTCCACTTGACCTGGCTTGTTAAACTCGGGATCGGCAAAAGAATAGTTTTGCCACCTCTTTTTACTAATGTTTAATGAGCGTATTGGCAACGCCTTCATTAATTTTGGGAGGACAATTGCCTCCACTACTAACTCATTTTTTTTTTCTTTCTTTTAAAGGTTTAATGTTGAGTTTTATTTTATGCTTTGACATGCATTTTTATACCCGTTACTCGTAGAGTAAAAGGGTATATTGTATTCGTGCAAAAGTATGTAACAGCTAGAAGGAAGCGTTTCCGACCCTATAATATATATATATATATATATATATATATATATATATATATATATATATATATATATAATATATATATATATATATTCTTGATCAGGGTCACTAGCCGAGTCGATATAGCCATGCCCGTCTGTCCGTCTGTCTGTCCGTCTGTCTGTCCGTCTGTCTTTCCGTCTGTCTGTCCGTATGAACGCTGAGATCTCGGAAACTATAAAAGCTAAAAGATTGGCATTTTGCATGCAGATTCTAGGAGTTCCTACGCAGCGCAACTTTGTTTCAAAAAGGTGCCACGCCCCCTTTAACGCCCACAATCGCTCATATACGATTTTAAAAATTTAAATATTTGGGAAAAGTAAAAATGCAGTTTTATTGTGTTTATCAATACCTATCGAAATGTTGAAGAAATTTTTCATATCGGACCATTCGTTAAAAAGTTATGCGTGATCAAAGTTTCTATCTCCATCTCCTTCGCACTCCCTTTACCTGAGTAACGGGTATCTGATAGTCGGGGCACCCGACTATAGCGTTCTCTCTTGTTTTATCGAGGAAACTCCACAAATGTCAGTAATTTTTTTTTTGGCAACTTGAGAATTTGTGAAGCTTCCTCCGATATTATCGTTCTCTGAGATCCACTGTCAATCAGCGCTCTGAGTTTTTCGAAGCCTCCACTAGCTGATTTCACATGAATCAATGCTGTGGCCAATAAGCCTTGTTCCGTCGTCCTACACTTAGACACTTGTTCTCTATTATAGCTAATGTAAAGAAGCGTGTGGTGCGGTTTCTTGCAATTCAAGCAAACAATTTCATTAGTGCCCTTATTATTTCTTGAATGCTTTAGACATTTTAAACAAATGTGTCTTTTCTTTGCCCACACATTTCTTTCTGTTGGTTCCATTCCCTTAAATTTATAACACTGTGTTATATTATGGGTTGGTAAATTACAACAAGAACAATTTTCTTTGCTGCTTCTGATTTGAAATTCTTTTCTCAAAGGTTTATTTTCCTGCGGAAAAGAGGAAATGGAGCTGAGTCTTTGCTCTAAAAACTCCATGACATCAGAAAGTGCTTGAATTTCCTTTGTCCTTTTAACATGACTCTCATATAAATTTAGAGAATCCTTGTTAAATTTCCGAAGTATTATGTGGGCAAAAACTGCATCCACATCTTCGGATAATTGTGCCTTTAATTTTATAATATAAATTGACTCATTAATTGTGTCAATAAATGTTTTAATTTGCTTATTGGATTCCAAATTTAGATTGGGTAAATCCATAAGCCTATTTATGTGATCAGAGAAATTTTTTCTTCTGTTCTCATACCGCTTGGTTAGCATCTCCCAACCAGCTTCATAGTTATCTCCAGTGCCTAGCAGTAAATGGGAAACCACGTTCTTGGCTTCTCCTTTTAACGCTGAATTGAGATAATTAAATTAAAGAGCTGTGCTTAGGAGCTCTCTTGTATGAATGAGTTCCATAAACAACTCATTAAATAGATCCCATTCTTTGGAATCACCAAAGAAAGTGAGTATCTTAATTTTCGGCAGCTTAGGTAATTCCTCTGCCTTTACAGTTAAAGATTCCTTAACTTTATTTTTTCATCGTTAAGTCTTTTATCTATAAATTCTAAAATGGTATCGACCTCATCTAATAAACCAAAAGTTTTGGTTTTCAAAAATTGAATTTTCTTTTTTCTAATTTTAAGGGAAAGTTGATCGCAGTTTAAATTATTAAAAGTTTCCTCGAGATACTTCTTTAAATGTCCCACATTGTCGTCAAAATCTTTCATCAATTTAGCATCCCCCGGAGCGGGTTTAATCTCGCCCATTTTTGACCTAATTTGCCCGCTATTTTCCGGCCTACTCAAGTGCTTTTCAAATTGTTTCTTTAGTTTAGAAAATATCATCATCATCGCATCATAATGTTTTGATGTAAAATATTCGTGCTCAACTGCACCGATCTTTACCAGAACACTATGATTAAATATAAAAACCTTTTCAAGTTCTACAGATTTTGGAAACTCCTGTTGAGTTAAGTGCACTTTTGCCTCTAAAAGCCTGATCTGCTGAGTTAACTCGGACCACAATTTCTTAATATATATATAAAAAATTCGGGATTTACCACTTTGAAAAAAATATCATTTTTATTTATCAAAATAGTGTAAATGCGTAAACTGGTTGAGATAGGTCTGCTCCTTACAAGTTTCAACTTAAAACTCCAACTTATAAACTAAGCTGGCGCTTATCAAACCTTGGATTGAGAGAAAGAACTTTATTGATAATTTAAGAGTGTCCAAAATGAGAGCACTGAGCATGAGAGAGATCTAGGTTTGAGCTGCGTCTGCAATTTTACAGTATTGGGGGATAAAATCTTTTTGGAGTTTGTGTTTGTTCACTTGCGTTTTTGTTATTTTTTATCATAAGTGTTAATTTGTTTCTTTGTCTGATGTTGGCCTCAAACACGCCTTATAAACTTAAATTTTATTTTTTAGTTATATAAACACATACTTTTTATGTTATATTTTTCCGATGTTATGGCCTCGGAAACGCTCAATGGGTAGCGGCACTTAGCTGTTTAAAAAAACAGTATCTTTAAGGTGCTTTAAAAAACAAAAAAGACACTTTATTTATCTTTATGCTTTTTTTTTGTTCAACACTTTTGTCTCTTACCACTGCTGGGGGAAAACAATCGTGTGAATCTATTTGCAACCTTTAGCTGCAAGTGTCTAGCACTTGACAGAATCTTTAAGGAGCACAATTTCTCTAAGTTTCTTACCACTGGTGGGGGAAAACTGCAAAGTAGTCTGGCCAATTGTTCGGCAAGGAAAAAAAGGCTCGAATGACCAAAATGTAAGGGATTCCTATAATAAGGAAAACATCCTTCACTTTTGAGTTCTGTATTAAAACTGACTTTATTTTACTAAGTCTTCGCTTACGTAACTGACATGAAATTCTTATAATATCCGTATCTATGGTCTACACAGAGATCACATCTGTAAGCCTGAGCGGGAGCCTTATCAACGGTCTCCCGCAAGGCGACCTTTTGTGCAGTGTGAGAACTATATTTATGGTCAGGCTCAAGTGGCCTGTACTTAAGATTACAATTGTTCGGCACTGCACTCTTGTATGTTTTAAGTTACAGATCGTTATTAACGGCTCTAGATAGGTATACATGTTGACAGAACCAGAGCTCGTAAAATCTTATATTTATGATAATTAGTGTTCTTCTTGAACAGACAGTTACAGTGTACATAGGTAAACAGAGCCCAACATATGGAAAGTGCAAGCAAGCATATTCCTATGGCCGGATCGCACAAACAGCCGATGCATGCATATACAATCTCTCTCGCTGTTACCAACATGTATGAGCACTGGCCGCTGCTCAGACGCTGCCGGCGTAAGCGTGTTGGGCAGCCACTAGCTTTTAGGTTAGTCATTTTTTGAACATTAAATAAAGAATACATGCTGGTTACGATTAAATGTGAATCTACAGATTAATCGAAGGGAATCAGTGAGAATGTGAAACCGAACTGTAAGGACTTCGATGGAAAAATCTCAAGTCTAGATATTCAAAAGACTCAACAACTAAACAATTTGGACTGCAGAAGAAACCCGCAACTCTCTCAGATTAAATTAAAACAATATTATTAAACGAAACACCTTTATCTCCAAGGCAAATACCTAAACTTTGGAAAATGTGCCCAGCCGATAGCGCTTAACCCCTTGTAATGGTATCCTGCGAATGAGCCCAAAAGGCCCGCCACCTGCGCCTTCGAGGGATCATCAGCGTGCCAAGATTGGGCGCCGCCCTGCTGATGCTGACGAGAGGGTCCATTGTAAACTCAGTAGAATTCCTTAAAAAAAATCATACATTTTTACATACGCGAAAATCTAAATTTTCAGAATGAATGATTAAGAACAGCATAAGTGAAACTGATTTAATAAATAGCAACAAGACATACATAATTGGCATACAAAAAAAATACAAAAATTGGAAAAAATACCCAACATGGGTCTTATCGACACAAAAACTGTTGATTCTACAACAAATAGATATAAAAACTCCTATAATCGTTGTCATTCAATGCGCAAAATTATTTTTAAGATTATATAAATTGCACAATAGGTGCCCTAGAAAAAATCTAAATTATCTTCACAAAAAAAAACATATTTATTGAAAGTAAAATCCAAAATAAATGTAAGGAACAGATCAAATGCAACAGGTTGGCAGCCCTACGGAAGATAAGTGGCAGTAGAAGAGAAGCAGCAAAAGTGAGCAGACGCAAGTTGTCCTGAATTAAGTCCGGAATATACAAAAATAAGTCGAAAAGTCGTTATATGTCGCGGAGAATTTAAGTTGTATCAATTTTGTCAAATCATATTTAACCAATATAAAATATAACCAATAAATCTTCATTACATTTGGGGGCTCAACCAAACTTAAAAATTGCGAAAAATTGTGGTGTTGCCAAATTTCAACAATTTCATCATCCAGTGAGTACGAGAGCATGAGTGAAGAAGAGGAAAAAAAAACAACAACCTGGTGTACAGACACGAACACAAGCCAAAAACCAGCAGCTAGCTAGGAGGCATAGAAAACGAAACGGAATACAAAAGAAGCAGTGATTCAATACACAGCTGTACTCTCGATGACGCCAACGCAATGGCCGAGATGAACAACAGAAGCTTGCAACAAATTATACAGTTGCTCACCCTTAAAATTGAAGCTGATGAAATAAACCAAAGAATGCAGAATAAACCTAAAATTACAGCAGAAAATTTTTCGCAAATAGTTCCAGACTTCGACGGAGAAACAGTACCAGTAGAGCAGTGGTTCACAAACTTTGAACAAAATGCAGCTGTATATGAATTGAGTGAGAAACAGAAATATATACAAGCACGAGGAAAAATGACGAAAATGGCAAAACTTTTCCTCGAATCAGTTTTGGTCAGCTGATCGACGACGTCATGGAAAAACTTGTAATGGACTTGGAGAACAGCTTCCTTCATGTCCCTATCGAGGAATACGGTCGCAAGTTCACCGCTTTTATCACAAAAGAGGGATTTTTTGAATTTTGCAGAGCGCCTTATGGTTTCTGCAATTCTCCGGCCGTATTCAACCGTTTTGTTAACAACATTTTCCAAGATTTGATCACTGGTGATGTCATGCAGATGTATGTCGACGATATCATTATATATGCGCAAACCTACGACGAATGCATTACCAAGCTAAAGGCAGTACTACACGAAGCTGCCAAGTACGATTTGAAAATCAAGTGGGAGAAATGTCACTTTCTTCAGAGCAAGATACATTTCTTGGGACACACAGTTCAGAACGGTCAAATTTGGCCCGGCCAAGAGAAGACACAAGCAGTTAAGAGTTTCGCTTACCCAAAGAACATTAGGGCGTGCAATCGTTCTTGGGACTCACAGTCTTCTTCAGAAAATTTATTAAAGGATATGCCCTTATCGCTCGACCTTTGACGGAGCTGTTAAAGAAAGGCGCTGTGTTCAAGTTTGAGACTCGTGAAAAAACCGCAATGAATCAGCTCAAAGACATTTTATCTACGGAGCCAGTCTTACGTTTGTACTGCAGAGAGGCAGATACAGAACTTCACATAGATGCTTCAAAAGATGGCTTTGGGGCTGTGCTCATACAGCATATTGAGGAGGAATTTCATCCAGTCGCCTATTGGAGCAAAAAGACTTCAGAAGCAGATGAGAAACGCCACAGCTACATATTGGAGGTAAAAGCCGCATATCTCGCTGTTAATAAATTTCGTCAGTACCTCCTGGGAATGCCATAGTAACTGGTCACCGATTGTGCTGCATTTACGATGACAGTCAAGAAAAAAGATGTACCCCGTGTACAGGACTTTAATTTTCAAGTCGAACATCGCTCAGCAGATAGGATGAAACACGTTGACGTACTCAGCCGTTATCCTCAGGATGTTTACACGATCACTTCGGAAATTTCCGCTCGCATCAAGGTCGCCCAGCAGAAGGATGAATTCATCAGCACGGTTTTGGAAATTCCTAAATCTCGTCTCAAACTTAAGGGAGGTGTTTTGTTTAAGCACGTTGACGGGAACGACCTGTTGATAGTGCCAAAAACGTTGAAATTACATGAAATTATTTCCGATGCGCATAATATGGGACACTTCTCAATGCAAAAAACGTTGCACTCGCTGCGACAACAATTTTGTATCTCACATATGGAGAACAAGGTCGCTCAAGTTATAAAATCTTGCATTAAATGCATTATATGCAACAAAAAATTGGGAAAGCAGGAGGGTCAGCTTTATTGCATAGAAAAAGGGGACTGTCCACTACACACACTGCACGTAGATCACTTGGGACCTATGGATGCAACGAGCAAGCAGTATAAATATATTTTCGCAGTAGTTGATGCTTTTAGCAAATTTGTCTGGCTGTTTACAACGAAGACTACAAACAGCGATGAAGTTCTCAAAAGCCTTAAGGATTGGTCAGCTGTTTTTGAATACCCATCCCGCATCGTCAGCGACAGAGGAGTAGCCTTCACATCCAATGTTTTAATGGACTTCGCAAGGGAAAATGGAATTGATCATGTCTGGACAACTACTGGTGTACCTAGAGGCAACGGACAAATAGAACGGGTGAACCGATCCATTCTTTCAATCATATCCAAGTTGTCGGCTGAAGATACCTCCAAATGGTATAAATTTGTTCCGCAGGTTCAGAGAGCAAAGAAGACACCGTTCCTCCTTATGTTTGGTGTAAAAATGCGGAGTAAGACCAACGATAATCTTATTGCCTTGCTAGAACAAGAGTTGCTGGACGAATTCGATATAAAGAGGACCAAAGAACGCGAGGAGGCCAAAATCGAGATTCCAAAAGCACAGGCGAATTATAAAAGGAATTACGACAAAAGCGAAAAAAAAGCATCTACAAAGAAGGCGATTTAGTTGCAATAAAACGCACCCAATTTGTTGCCGGGAAGAAGCTTGAGAGTACCTACCTTGGACCGTATGTTGTATCCAATGTTAAGAGAAATGGACGTTATGATGTCAAAAAAGCTGCTCCAATTGAGGGGCCAAACTCTACGTCAACTATCAACTGACAACATGAAGATGTGATATGTGGAAATAATTTGTCGTCTGGGACAGACTCGAGTGGCCAGGATGACCGAATGTAAGGAACAGATCAAATGCCTCAGGTTGGTAGCCCTACAGAAGAGAAGTGGCAGTAGAAGAAGCAGCAAAAGTGAGCAGACGCAAGTTGTCCTGAATTAAGTCCGGAATATACAAAAAATAAGTCCAAAAGTCGTTATATGTCGCGGAGAATTTAAGTTGTATCAATTTTGTCAAATCATATTTAACCAATATAAAATATAACCAATAAATCTTCATTACATTCATAAATAAAATAAAATGAATTATCAACCAAGAAAAATTTAAATAATAATTAATAAATAAGAAAAAAAAACGACTACAACATTTCTATGCCATTATTCCTAAAAACAATGAAGCTATGCCGATTTGGCGCTGCATTTTGCAATCGTTTCTATGGCAGCTATATGATATTGTTGTTGTCCGATTTAGACAAAACTAGTTCTGATAAAGAAAATAATTACTATATCTCAAGGAAATTTTTTAATAAATAAAAAACAGCAAAAAAAACCCATATTTATTTTTTTAAATTTTTCGATTTTCTTATGGGAGCTATATAATATAGATGTCCGATTCCATAGTATTTAAATATTACTAAATCCTAAAGAACAAAAACAACATACTTTTTAAAATTGTTCCAATGTGATCTATATGATATAGTCGTCCGATCCTGATCGTTCCGACTTACTACCTGCAATAGAAACACAACTTTTGGGAAAGTTTTAAGCAGATATCTTTAAGGGGGCCTTCTAGTCTTGAAATTTGAGAAAATCGAAAAAAACATTTTTCCATAATTCAATAGTTTTTTTATTTAAAAATATCTCCCCAAAAGTATTTTTCAAAACTCAAATTATTTTCATAGTTATAGCCGTTTTAGTGACGTGGCCACTAGACCGGTTGAGCGAACGACTGGAACAATAAATGCGTGGAAGCTCGGGCTACCTTAGTATGAATAACTTTCTCTCCTTCTTTCTATAACAATACCCTTATTTTCAGTATACTACACTAATCGTTTGAAGGTCATTGTATGGAGCTGGGATAGCTGATTAAGGGAATGTAATTTATAGGTAATATTCTATCAGTTACGCTGCCCGAAACTTAACGTAAAACTCTAAACACGTTTTTCTCGAAACTACTTTTTTTTATGCATCCGCCACTATATCTCAAGTTCTAATCAGTCGATTTACTTGAAATTTGGCATGAATATTCTTTAAATATATCTCTATCGCCGTAACCAACAAAAATACAAATTTTAAATTTATAATATTTTTAAAAATTTGACAAAATTGAAAAATTAGGGAAAAAATCGACTTATTTCTTTGAGTAGCCGTCATTTTATGTACTCCTTTACTCCTTTAATAATACAAAAACGCAGAGTAAAAATATCTATTGCTTTTTTTTATTAATTGTTAAAAAAGCTCGAAATTCAAGCCTATAGACTAAAAGACCCCCTTAAAACTGAGGGACTAGTTTGCGAAGAAACGGACGGACGGACGGAAGGACGGTCGGACATGGCTTTATCTCCCGGTGATGCTGATCAAGAATATATATACTCTATAGGGTCGGAAATGTCTCCTTCGCTGCGTTGCAAACATTTGACTGAAATCACCCTTTGCATGGGTGAATTTGTTTGTAAAGTGAAAATTCTTTATTTGTTCTCCTGAATCAATTTCATCCCCTTCAAAGTAATCCCCTACAGATAAAAAAAAATTATGCCAACGTTTTTTCAAATCCTCGAAACAGGCCAAATAGTCCCTTTCAGGTATAGCCATGAGCGCGTTCGTCGATTCCTCGACTCGAAACGCGTTCCCCGGAGTGGTCTCTTGAGTTTTAGGAAAAGCCAAATCAGGAGAATACGGGGGATGCGGAACGATATGCGTCGAATTCTTGGCGATTTGGTCACGAAGAACGAGTGCAGAAATTGAGCGTTTTCGGTACCAAACGAGATTTGACTTTTCGCAGGCCCAAATGGTCTTTCAAAATGGTTTTCACAGATCCTTCCGATATTCCGATCATATCAGTAAGGACTCCAACAGTCAACCGACATTTTTGAGCACGAATTCCTTCACTTCATTGACGAGTTGGTCATCTGTTGTCGTCGATGGTCGTCCGGAGCACTCCAAGTCATCAACACGTTCCCGACCCTCTTTGAAGTCTTTGTACCACTTATAAACATTTTTCTGGGTAGAATCACCAAAGGCCTTCAGCAACATCCCCAACGTTTCCGCAGCCGAAATTTCATTCCGCAAACAAAATTTGATGGCACTTCTTGTAACGATTGCTTAGGTTGGTGTTGGGATGGGAAGAGACAGGCGCACGCATAATTCTCCGGCTACTTGCTCGTCGGCTAATGGGGTGGTATTTTTGCCGTCCTTTCCCTGAGGTACCTAATTTTTACATTATTATACTCGATATTTTGCGTGCTACGACAAGCTACATCGGGAGGACCACAACACAACACAAACACATTGAAACTAGTCTATTGTACATGCACGATCGGACAACTATTTAACCCCAGATGTTGTGGGATTACTGATGCCCCTCCCTGCCTTGGCCATTCTCTGCATTCCCATTCGAGAGTTCATCGCAATTAAGCGTGCTACGGTCGTACTGTCAGTCAGCTGGGTTTGTTGACAAGCAGTTAACATTTAAATATCGTATTTGCGGGAAAGATCCTTTAAAAGATATTATCAACTACTTTGGCAAGACAAGTCTGCCGCTGTACAAAGAAATTAAAAAACACTACAATTTAAATTTAACAGTTGTGTTTTTTTTAATTTACTGATAATTATTTGCTAATATAAAGTTCATAGCTGCACTTTTATTAAACATTTTGCTCTGACAAAAGGCCCCCCAGATAGTATTAATGTTATTTTGTCCTCACATATAAACTCCAGCAATCGACTACTGCGGGTTTTTTGATTTTTTCCCTCCATTTTTTAAATTGTTCAGTGAGAAGCGCACGACAAAAATTAATTTTTTAATCTTTTCGCTAGGGTTCACCCAAAGTTTATTTCAGCAGACTGGCAACGCTATGAAAATTTCTGGTATTTTTTTCGTCGATCTGAGTACCGAGGTAAAAAAAGGCCTGACGAAAAGTGAACGCCAGCTGTTTGCCTCTCGCTCTCTCTCATGACTGGCGCGTGTCCAGGAAAAGCCGAGGTTACGGGCCCGATCCGAACTCTACTCTCTGCCTATTTGGCGAACACTCTTGGACCGACCACATCGCAGCCGCGTTGCACAAGTTTGACCAAGTCCAAAAATCGGACAGATAAAAAAACCGTCGTCGCATGCAGACGTGTATTTATTGTGCTCCGGGAAAAAGTATTCAATATAATCACAAAAGTGCAGTGACCATTTTAATAAATCTACTATAACGCGAAAAGACGCTTTCTGCGATGAAATCGCGAATGTTTATATTGATTGGTCATTTAATTAATATAAAACTTAACACTTAAAACTCTAATTAACTTTACCACGAATACAATGAGTCTGAACGACGTTCGCACACAACGTCAACGTGAGCAAGACGAGAGACGGCTCTCAGTACAAAGAAAAAACACGTACTTCTCTTTTAAAATTACCCCCAACTTGACCGAGTTCTTAAACGTAGCGAGCGAGAGAGCGCGTTCTTGCTCCCCCTCGCTACCATCGACGTCTCTGCTGCCAAAGAGCGCTCAATGTCCGCCAATGCAGGTATGCAATAACCTAAGCTCATCAGCAGTAACTAGCACCGCAATTTCTTTAACAACGTCAACTGTAACTACAACGACAACTGCAACCGTATCGACTGCTCGTTTAATGACATCATCAGCTAGCAGCGCAAATATTAATACGTCTGCCGCTACGCTGCCCGAAAAACAGAACAAAACCAATGAATGTGCTAAGCCGGCTGTGCAGACTGGTATGGATCGCTACATCCAAATTAAAAGGAAGCTGAGCCCTCTAAATTCTCAACGCAAAATAACCCAAAACAATGCTAGCCTAGCTGGAATAGAAACGCCAATGAAGTTAAACCGATTTAAAATCTTGGAAGACGCCTATGACGTTGAGGCAGCCGAATCCACTGAAGTCGAGAAAAGGAAGCCAAAACCTCCGCCTATTTATATTCGAGAAAAAAGTTCCAATGTTCTTGTCAACAAAATTATCGAGCTCATTGGAAAGGATAACTTCCACATAATACCTCTAGTAAAGGACAACATCTAAGAAACAAAGATTCAAATGAAGTCTGAAGATAATTACAGAGTATTATCGAAATATCTTTCCGAGAATAAAAAGAACTTTTACACGTATCAGCTAAAAAGTATCAAGGGCCTGGAAGTCGTACTTAAGGGCATATACTCCGACGTAACGCCTGCAGAGATAACAAAGGCGCTTCAAGAGAAGGGACTTAACGCTAAGACAGTCTTCAACATCCTTAACAGGGATAGAAAGCCGCAGCCACTCTGCAAGGTTGAGCTCGAACCAGAAAATAAGCCCCTAAAGAAATACGAAGTGCACCCCATTTACAATCTTCAGTTCCTGCTGCACCGCAGAATTACAGTTGAGGAACCGCACAAACGCAATGGCCCGGTACAATGTGCGAACTGCCAAGAATATGGCCATACAAGGTCATACTGTAAACTGCGCCCGGTGTGTGTAGTTTGTGGAGATCTTCATGACTCCGCACACTGCCCAGCGAGCAAAGATGACTGCAACTCGAAAAAGTGCGGCAACGGCGGTGGAAATCACACTGCTAACTACAGAGGCTGCCCTGTTTATAAGGAGCTGAAAAGTCGCATCCACCAGAGAGGAACTGCCGCCCGCACCCAAAATAAACAGATGACAGCTTCCAGATCAAACCCTGAAGTCTTCTTCTCGACTGCAGCCAGATCCTCACTAGAACCCTTAAACTCTGATAAAAATGTGACTTACGCAAGCGCTTTAAAATCAGGACTGGCTAACCCTGTCTCAAAAAGTTCATTTCTGCAATCAGCATACCAAGAACCGAACACGGCTCAGCAGCAACAATTCCCGGAGCAGTCAAAAAGCAACTTTGAAGATATGATATACAGCCTGCAGCAAAGCCTTACGGAGTTTATGTCGTTTATGCGCACAACTATGCAAGATTTAATGCGAAACCAAAATCTATTGATTCAAATGCAATCCAAATAATGACTTGTGAGGAGTTAAATAACTCCTCACAAATAAATGAGAGTTTGGAGGAATTCAGTTGGTGAGAGTTTGGAGGAATTCAGCTGGTGAGAGTTTGGAGAGTACAGCTGGTGAGAGTTTGGAGAGTACAGCTGGAGAGAGTTTGGAGAGTACGGCTGGAGAGAGTTTGGAGAGAACGTGTAACGGTAGAAGGCGGCGGACTTTGGACCGAGTATGGTGCCGTGCGCAAAACCGAAAAAGGAATAGCCGAGAACTAACGGGATACGCCGGCCTATAAAAGCGGGCCGAGCGCAGGAAGCGGGATCAGTCGATCACAAGGAGTCAATCCAGCAAGATCAGAAGACAAGCAGAAAACCAGTGAATAAAACAAGTCAAGTCAACATCAGGAAGCAGAGCCGCGCCGGGTCAACAGGAGCAAGATCGCTACATCAAGACGTTCGGGACTTAGAGTTGAAGTCTCCGAGCTGAGAAACAGGTAGCTGAGGTCCTTAAGGCATCACGCGGCTAAGTCCAGGCGTTTCATTCTAATTCGTGTCGCGATTTGAGCTTGGCGTATTGCTCGGCGAATCCGACAGAAGTGAATAAAAAGAGTCCTTCGACAAAGAACCGTGGGCTCGGAAGGGAAGCTGTCCAGAACCAGCTGCCGTGCGAAAGCAATTGCCTTGTCGAATTCCGGCGTACGCTTGAGTCGGCAGGCGAGAATTGTGCAGGCCCTGGTGCGACTAGCCAAGAAGGACGCGCGTCCGAACCACGGGTGTCTCGAGAGGCGTATGCGTCGAGAGCACAGTAGTTCACCGCCAGAGTCCTAGACGGGTAGCTAACCAAATCCCGAGAGCCAATGACCCGCTGCACCTAGTCTCACAAAAGCACGCGGACAACGGAGCCAGGATTCACGCCGCGAGCAGAGCGAGGACATCGAGGACACGAGACACGACGAGCAGTCATCGCAGGCCCAGCAACAACCAGGCTACACTCCGACGTATCTAGTCCACGGCGAAGAGGCGAGGGCGGAAGCGTTCGTCTTGAACCTAGCGTCCTGCCACAGGGACTACATTGGCGGCCTTCCGGCGTATGCTTGAACCGTCAGGTAGAAACTGTGTAGGCGTCTGGTGTGACCGGCCGGGACAGATCCAGGGACAGGAGGCTGTGGCTGCGAAAGGCGTACGCTTTGAGAGCCCAGTGCCTGTTCACCCTGATCTGGGAACGGTGACGCATCCCTAGACCCTCAAAAGCCCCGAGGCCAAAGACAGCGGAGGCGTTGCGGAGCAGCGAGCAGCGAACAGCGAGGCAGCGGAGAGCGACGGTGGAGCAACCACAATTCTTCAAGGGAGGCATTGATTTACCCATCTGTCACCATTAGTCCCAGGCCGAGGGACAAGTCGGCGAATAAATGTCTTTGTAAATATCCTAACCTTCTGTGCGTTCTCACTAGACAATCGGGCGGTCACGTTTATATAAATTTGGTGGGACGAACAACACAAATCTTCTGAGCTAGCCGCACGATACTCGTAGCGAGCAGACCGTAAACATCAGTTCGTTACATCTGGCGCCCAACGTGGGGCCGAAGCAAGAGTCATCCATACGCCACGCAGAAAGGATAATCACCAGGATAAGACACGGAATATAAATGGAAAACGATGCTAGGGACCCCGACTACGAGGCAAACGGATTCAGCGTCAGGCATACGCCCGAATCATCCATCGATACGCCGCGTAGATAAGGTGTAACAAAAACAAAAAGGGGGGACCTATACAAAGAGGCGGGCAGATGCGGCATCGGGCATACGCCCAAGTCATCCACCCATACGCCGCGTAGCACAGGGAACACACAAGGAGGATATACAGGGATCCCAACAAGGCAGACGGATTCATCGTCGGGCATACGCCCGAGTCATCCGCCGCATGGAATAGGTTTACAATACGAGCAGCAACTGCAAATCCGTAGCGTCGCTAGACTCTATACGGATTAGAGCAGAGCTGCCGAAGAAAGGGGAGAGACGGCACAGCAGAGCTGCACCGTAGGTCCAGATGCGATGCGAGTAATTTAAAAAAAAAAAATAATAATTGTAATAATAAAACATAAGAGAATAAAAACATGAATATATATGAACATAAAAGAAACCCTGGCACAGGGAACACAGAAAACACGGGCACATCAAACATAACAAACGCGCACAATACAAACAAATAAATAACACAAAACACAAAAAAAAGGGTACAGGCGGCATCGGTCTTCTCGTATACGACATCGAGGCCCGGCGGCCAAGGGCGACTGGAGGGCGAAAGGCTAAAAGAGAGAGTAAAAAGTGAGAATGGTGAAAGTGGAGAAAGAAAGGAAAAACTTACCATTGAAACTTTCTGGTCATGTCGCTCATATAAAAGGGATGGGGGCGCTTCGATTTATAAGCGGTCGATTGACACTAGACGATAGTGTCGATCGATGGGCACAGAACACTGGAATGACGGCACATGAAGGGTCACACTAAAAACTATCGCCACCACCGAATGGCAACGCTGCACTATGTCTAATCATCGAGATCGGCTGGAAAACCGATCGGGAAAGCAGTAGTGTGACCAGACAACGAAGGAAAGGAGATGCTTAGAACGCGAAGCATATGGGGGAAACATCTTGGGCGGGACATTCAAAAGGAGATACGAAGGAGAACACGAGACGTCTATGGGGAAATATCTTGGGCGGGAAAAGGAATGGAGCATCGGCGCTGTGGAGCTCAAATACGAGATGTGAGCGTCGTGGGAACCATTTGGAGGAGCAAGAAGACTCGAAGGCTACAAGGATTTACATGGAAGACAGCCGGAGAGAAGAACATCAAGTCTATGGGGGAAACATCTTGGGGCGGGAACTGCATAGAACGAGAAGGAGCGACGTCGAGGGAAGGAGGACCAACCTCAGCGATCCAGAACAGCGGATCCAAGGAGAACTCAAAAATAACAGCCGGAGAAGAGGTGCAAGTCTCATTTCGTTCCCGAAGAAAGGGGAGAATGTGAGGAGTTAAATAACTCCTCACAAATAAATGAGAGTTTGGAGGAATTCAGTTGGTGAGAGTTTGGAGGAATTCAGCTGGTGAGAGTTTGGAGAGTACAGCTGGTGAGAGTTTGGAGAGTACAGCTGGAGAGAGTTTGGAGAGTACGGCTGGAGAGAGTTTGGAGAGAACGTGTAACGGTAGAAGGCGGCGGACTTTGGACCGAGTATGGTGCCGTGCGCAAAACCGAAAAAGGAATAGCCGAGAACTAACGGGATACGCCGGCCTATAAAAGCGGGCCGAGCGCAGGAAGCGGGATCAGTCGATCACAAGGAGTCAATCCAGCAAGATCAGAAGACAAGCAGAAAACCAGTGAATAAAACAAGTCAAGTCAACATCAGGAAGCAGAGCCGCGCCGGGTCAACAGGAGCAAGATCGCTACATCAAGACGTTCGGGACTTAGAGTTGAAGTCTCCGAGCTGAGAAACAGGTAGCTGAGGTCCTTAAGGCATCACGCGGCTAAGTCCAGGCGTTTCATTCTAATTCGTGTCGCGATTTGAGCTTGGCGTATTGCTCGGCGAATCCGACAGAAGTGAATAAAAAGAGTCCTTCGACAAAGAACCGTGGGCTCGGAAGGGAAGCTGTCCAGAACCAGCTGCCGTGCGAAAGCAATTGCCTTGTCGAATTCCGGCGTACGCTTGAGTCGGCAGGCGAGAATTGTGCAGGCCCTGGTGCGACTAGCCAAGAAGGACGCGCGTCCGAACCACGGGTGTCTCGAGAGGCGTATGCGTCGAGAGCACAGTAGTTCACCGCCAGAGTCCTAGACGGGTAGCTAACCAAATCCCGAGAGCCAATGACCCGCTGCACCTAGTCTCACAAAAGCACGCGGACAACGGAGCCAGGATTCACGCCGCGAGCAGAGCGAGGACATCGAGGACACGAGACACGACGAGCAGTCATCGCAGGCCCAGCAACAACCAGGCTACACTCCGACGTATCTAGTCCACGGCGAAGAGGCGAGGGCGGAAGCGTTCGTCTTGAACCTAGCGTCCTGCCACAGGGACTACATTGGCGGCCTTCCGGCGTATGCTTGAACCGTCAGGTAGAAACTGTGTAGGCGTCTGGTGTGACCGGCCGGGACAGATCCAGGGACAGGAGGCTGTGGCTGCGAAAGGCGTACGCTTTGAGAGCCCAGTGCCTGTTCACCCTGATCTGGGAACGGTGACGCATCCCTAGACCCTCAAAAGCCCCGAGGCCAAAGACAGCGGAGGCGTTGCGGAGCAGCGAGCAGCGAACAGCGAGGCAGCGGAGAGCGACGGTGGAGCAACCACAATTCTTCAAGGGAGGCATTGATTTACCCATCTGTCACCATTAGTCCCAGGCCGAGGGACAAGTCGGCGAATAAATGTCTTTGTAAATATCCTAACCTTCTGTGCGTTCTCACTAGACAATCGGGCGGTCACGTTTATATAAATTTGGTGGGACGAACAACACAAATCTTCTGAGCTAGCCGCACGATACTCGTAGCGAGCAGACCGTAAACATCAGTTCGTTACAGACTTCCCTAAGGATATCTACGTGGAACGCTAACGGCGTCTCACAGCATAAACTTGAGTTAGCTCAATTCCTACTCGACAACCATATCGACGTAATGCTGCTTTCAGAAACACACATTACAAACAAATACAATTTTCAACTACGAGGCTATTCATTCTTCGGTCAAATCATCCAGATGGTAAAGCACATGGTGGGACTGGAATTCTAATCAGAAGCCGTATTAAGCACCACTATCATAACAAATTTGCTAAGAATTACCTACAGGCCACATCTATAAATATACAAACAAATACTGGCAACCAACTTACACTAGCCGCCGTATACTGCCCCCCTCGCTTCACCATAGCTGAAGATGAGTTTATGCAGTTTTTCAACTCACTAGGAGATCACTTCATAGCAGCAGGGGACTACAACGCCAAGCACACACACTGGGGATCACGTCTCTTGACTCCAAAAGGAAAACAGCTCTATAATGCAGTTATAAAAGCCAAGAACAAGCTGGACTATGTTTCTCCTGGCAGACCAACATTCTGGCCGGCAGACCCAAGGAAACTACCCGATTTAATAGACTTTGCAATTATCAAAAACATTCCTAAAAATGTGATAAGCGCCGAATGCCTCTCGGATCTTTCATCGGATCACTCGCCTGTCCTGATTATTCTACTCCGACATCCAGGCGCATTGGAGCAATCGTTTAAATTGACATCTCAGAAAACCAATTGGGTTAAGTACAAGAAATACATTAGCTCACACATTGAGCTAAGTCCTTATCTCAGCGATGAAGCCAACGTAGACAGATTTGTTAATACACTGGAGTCTGTACTCGATTCTGCAGCTCGAGTTTCAACACCCCAAACTACAAGTACATAAAGCAACCAAAAGAAGACAAATCTACAAATAGAAAAGCTCGTCCACGAAAAGCGACACTTACGTCGAGAGTGGCAACTCCACAGATCACCATCTGCTAGGCAAAGCTTAAAATATGCCTCACGTCAACTCACAAAAGCATTACAGCAAGAAGAAGCACATGTCCACCGACGCTACATAGAGCAATTGTCAACATCTAGTACAAAACACTCACTATGGAGAGTTCACCCTACTCTAAGCTCACCGAAAGTAACCGTGATGCCTATTAGAAATCCCACAGGCGGCTGGGCGCGCAGCGATGCAGACAGAGCCAGCACGTTTGCCAACCACCTTAAAAATGTCTTCCAACCAAACCCTGCCACTAGTGCGTTCACCTTGCCGACTTTACCACATGAGCCTCAGCATCAACATGAACCAATTGAGTTTCGCCCAAACGAAATCGTTAACATCATCAAAAATCAGCTGAATCCGAAAAAATCCCCGGGATGCGATCAAATGATCATTGAGCTCCCATATTGCGCAGTTTGTACTATCACCCACCTTTTTAATGCCATCGCAAAACTTGGCCACTTTCCAGTGAGATGGAAAAAGTCGATTATAATAATGACAGCAAAGCCAGGAAAAGACCACACAATTCCCACGTCGTATAGACCTATAAGCCTACTCTCCTGCTTATCTTAACTCTTTGAAAAATGCGCATTGACTCGGATAAACACATACCTAAGAATCCAGGAAGGAATTCCGTCACATCAATTTGGGTTTCGTGAAAAGCACGGAACAATTGAGCAGGTCAACCGGATAACATCAGAAATTCGGAATGCTTTCGAAAAACGAGAGTACTGTACTGCCATATTTTTAGACATCTCTCAAGCGTTTGATAGAGTTTGGCTAGAAGGTCTAATAAGCTTTTAGAGTCTTACCTCTACGACAGAAAATTTGCTGTTCGATGCAATACTGCTGACGATTTCACTATTAGAGCTGGAGTTCCTCAAGGAAGCGTGCTTGGGCCAACATTATATGTCCTCTACACAGCAGACATCCCAACAAGCACACGACTAACAACATCTACGTTTGCTGATGATACAGCCATTCTAAGCCGCCCAAAATGCCCGATGCAAGCAACTGCGCAGCTCGCTCTTCATCTGGTCGATGTTGAAAAGTGGCTATCAGATTGGCGAATTAAAGTGAACGAACAAAAATGCAAGCACGTTACGTTCACCCTGAACAGGCAAACCATACTCTACTCCCGCAAGCAAACGAAGTGACATATCTAGGAGTACACCTCGACAGAAGACTCACATCGCGCCGGCGCATTGAACCCAAAAGAACACACCTAAAGCTAAAAGCCAGTAGCCTTCATTGGCTCATCAACGCTCGGTCTCCCCTAAGTCTTGAATATAAAGTCCTGCTGTATAACTCGGTACTAAAACCTATATGGTTGTACGGCTCTCAGTTATGGGGGAATGCCAGCAATAGCAATATTGACATAGTCCAGCGAGCTCAGTCGAAGATCTTGAGAACAATCACCGGGGCACCGTGGTACGTTCGCAACGAAAACATACATCGCGACTTAAACATTCTACCAGTCAAAGAAGTGATCGCAGAACAGAAGGAAAAGTACTTTACCAAGCTATCGTTGCACCCTAACCACCTGGCGAGAGGTCTTACAAGGTTGATCAACCAATCGCGCCTTCGTCGCAATGACTTATCCACCCAGCGACCGATTTGAGGCACGCGCAACCAGAATGCAGTCTTATTATACTGTTAGTTAAATTTTGATGTTAAGATTCGTAAACATATTGTTAGTCTCAAAATTAAGAGAAGATTCAATAAATAAAAGCAAAGTTAAATAAAAAAAAAAAAAATCGGTAAAAATCTTAAAAAGATATAGCCATCCATCGACGACAAACCCTTAAGTGGTTAAAACAAAAAGGTAATTTAATTAAAGGTCGAGCGATACCCCACAGTGTTAAATTCTAATCCTTTTTTTTTCTATAGGCGAGCATATCGCTTAGCTTCCCTTGTTCTGGGGGCAAAGCCCTGCATATGTTGCGAAAGGCCGATATCGGCAAACAAGCAGCTCGTAGATACGAGGGAGGGGAGTAGCTAAAAACTACTTTTTCTGCGTGCCCATAACAGCACCCATACCTACACATAGGCAGCGTCAGATCAGCCGCGGCCGTCCAAGCCGAGCTTTAATTGCTTCTTCCGCGCTAGCTGCAGCTGTAAACTCTCCGAAAACAGCGTTCGCATTAAGTCGGCAGAGGCTTACAGAGGTTCCACCTAACCCCTACAGAGGAAAAGCGTCTACAGAAGGAAATCGTCTACAAACAAGTCCAAGTAAAATCTAATATTTTTTGTTAGTTGGTCTAATTTATACTCACTACTTAGAGAAAAGAAATATTTTTTGTATTTAAAGAACAAACACAAGCACGGAAAGATCAAAAAGTCGAAATGTAAGAGAATAATGCAGTGAAAAGTAGTGCGGAGAGAAAAAGTGAAATCAAAAGTTATAAACCTTTTTGACAAGAAAGTATAATGCTAAAGTATTTGTGCTAGCCATGTAAAAATTTAAACAAACAAAAAAAAAAATTTTTAATAATATAACAAAATAATTGGCAAAAAAAATGAGCGAAATTGAATAATCCAAAAACAACAAAAGCATAAAACTCGGCAGCAGCCAGCATTACCCCCTCTCTCCACAGCATCGTCGCCGAAAGCGCTTCGGCGTCGCGGGACTGCATACGGAGCGGTGAGTTTAAATCACAAGCTAGGCTTGCTCCCTTTTTTGGTAAAAAGTACCGTTCATTTTGATTTGCAAATTTTGAGCCGGCAATGTTAAAAGAGATTTAATAAATACAAAAATCAAAAAGAATGCAAACATAAAAGAAAATATGCAGAAGCAAAAACAATGCCATGAATCTCAGATACTCCATATTTTTTTATGACTTTTGGTATCAACTTAAATATATTTTAGCCTATTATATTATTACCCTTTCTACTATAATATAATTATTGTAATGCTTTTCCGCCATATTATCTTTCCCACAGCACCATTCTCATGACTTTTGAAATGAAATTAGCTTCACTTAATAATAAATATAACTTAATTGTTAAATATAGTAAATTGCATTAGATCTAAATTTAATAACTTTAATATTATTCCCAACGAACTCTTTTAAATGAATATATATTATGAATAAATACGAGGTATACAAAATGAACTTCCACTAGTCGGACATAAAAGGGGTCATGCAACATAGAAATATGGCAGGGTATTAGAAGGTCGACTTGACCAAGGGACCATTCTCATCAACATGATATTTTTCGGATCGAATGGTCAAGGTAGGGCGGGCATAGAGCGTTGCTGCAACAACACCAACAGCAACAACAACAAGTCAACATGTTGTAGCTAAGATTTAACCCACCACTACTTTTCCGAATGAGCAGAATCCGATAGCAACGCGTGCTGAACTACAATCGTATCGACCATCCGCTGACCTGTGAATTTTTCACCCGTAGCATGCTACAGATTTTCTCCCATTCTTGTTGAATAGCTTCTTTTAATTCTTTAAGACTACTGAATTGTTTTCCTTTAGCATAAACATTTTGAGATAATATGCCCCAAAGATTTTCAATTGGATTTAAATCCAAAGTTGGAACTGGCAATTCCAAAATTGGGATTCGCGATGATGAAAAGAAGCTCTCTTTATGCTTTGCACAGTGGATAGGTACATTATCCTGGTGAAAAGTTCATTCTTCACCAAAATAATTTTCTCCAAATTGGACTAGAACTTCGACTAAGAGCTCTACATATCGTTGTGCATTTATTTTATGAGATATAAAGCATCTATTATACCCAAAGGCAGCCCATACCATGAGAGACCCGCCGTGAAAGTTCCTGGAGACGTGGACCCTTTTGGGAGTTCTTATATCGCGATTATAAAAGCGATACCCATCTAAATTAAACTTTTTCTCATCGCTAAATATTACATTTTTCCAGTCTATATTCCAAAATTTGTATTAATTGGCAAACTGCAATCGGGCTACTTTGTGCTTGGCAGTAGTTCAGGTTTAAGCAGTTTTTTTTTCATATGAAACATTTTCAGATCCTTTTAAAATGTTTTGGACCCGTCGGGTGGATACTGGCAGAGACAAATTACATCGTAATTGGGATGCACTGATGTTTTCATTAATTGCTAGAAATTTAAATCGTCGCTTGTCCCGCTCGTCAACTAGGGGTGGGCGCTTAGAACGGGGTTTCTGGGTCCTTTAAAAGGTTTTCCACCGTCCGCTTACTCCTCCCACATTTTTCTCGGAATGCCAAAATTGTTGCTCGGTCTACATCGCTCAAATGAGTGAATGTCGGCATATCTGAACAAAAAATGTTAATTAAAACTTAAAAACTATTATTTTTTCCACGAAACTCACTAAATTGGATTTTTTGTAATTGTTAGCAATCACTGCAATTTAAATAATTTAATTCGACGTCATCAGCTTTACTGAAAGGAACACAAAAAGAGATGTCCCACTTACTTATTTCGTTCGCAGAAGAAAAATTCTTTTGTTAAAAATAAACCTAACGGGAAAACGCTACTGTACTTTTTAGATTAAAAAAAAATTCTGAAAATTGGTTTAAGTGTTCAAAACAGTCATCAACATATGTGTCCTACTTACAAATTTCGTACACCTTATTGCAGCGCAATAATTAATCCAAATTTTGTTCAGACTTTTTATTATACTTATGCGCCTAATCTATTAAGAGCGTGTTTAACTGTTGGGTTTACAATAGGTATTTAACTCATGTTTTATCACAATCCAAAAATATTAAATATTTTATAAAATAAGACTATTTGAATTGGTTTATTTCTTGGTTAGATATGAAATATCTTTATAAATACATTAATTAACGCAATCAAAGATCGGGAGCAAAGTATGTTAAAATATCCCAAATTAAAGAAATCAAACTTCGGCAAGCCCTTGCAGCTATACAAATAATTTAGTATTCAATTTTTGTTTTTCAATTTTTTTCGCGATTGTTCCCATGACAGTTATTTGAATATAAACACAATCGGTATGTTAAAAACAATGAAGTTATAAATTATAAATAATAATTTTACGATTGTTTTCATGGATATATGTTTTATGCGTCCAATCCAAGAAAGTGACCGACAGAAATACCGAAGAACACCGAAAATCCGTCTCAGAGCTCATATTCCTATGGCCGGATCGCAAAAATAGCAGATGCATCCAACCCATAATTACGGCTCCATGCCCAATTTATAAACAACTGCAGGTTGCAATCTTCTTAGTCAGCATTCTCAATCTAATTGGTTATATTTAGCGACATTTCTCGCGCTCATATTAAATTCAAGCTTCTGCAGAATGTAAACAAATATGAGCCACAATCAATTTCTTTTCGATCCGTCTTCTGCAGCTTATTAACAAAGCTCAGCCCACTTAAAGTAAACATCAACATCCGGCGAGCCCAATTCCGCAGCCAGCCCTTTTTGCAGATTAAACACTTTATTGGATCTAGCAATATAATTATAAATTGGATTCCTCATTCTCTGACTCTCTTCAGAATCCCAAAATCTCTTTCACATAATTGATAATAATTATCATAAGCAAAGGTTTGACTATTAATCAAATGCAATCCACCAGTCCATTTTTATTTGGGAAACAGTTTGGTTCTATTAAACAACAAAACAAATTATGAGACTAAGTGTTAAGTGTAAATTTAAATAGTGCTGTAATAGTGATTTAAGAAAAAGTTTAAATTAAAATAGATTTTTTTAAATAAAATTCACTACGTAAAATGTAATTGGCGTTTAACTTGGGGCGGTGTTATTCAAAAATTCCAATAATACATTTTTAAACAAAACAGTATTAAAATTAAACAAGGAAAGCTAACTTCGGACGGAGCTGAAGTTGATATACCCTTGCAGAATATTCTGTAAATTATATTCTCCAAAATTATTCATATGAAATTCCAACTTTCTAACTTTAAAAGCACCACAGTTATGGCATTTCCAACCGTTCAGTTATAAGGCAGCTATAGGATATAGTCGGCCGATCCTTATGAAATTTGGTAGGTCGGATTGATTGATCAAAAATAAAACCCATAGGAAATTCCAACTTCCTAACTTTAAAACAAGAGAGAACGCTATAGTCGGGTGCCCCGACTATCAGATACCCGTTACTCAGGTAAAGGGAGTGCGAGGGAGATGGAGATAGAAACTTTCCAACTTCCTAACTTTAAAACAAGAGAGAACGCTATAGTCGGGTGCCCCGACTATCAGATACCCGTTACTCAGGTAAAGGGAGTGCGAGGGAGATGGAGATAGAAACTTTGATCACGCATAACTAACAAATGGTCCGATTTGAAAAATTTCTTCAACATTTAGATAGGTATTGATAAACACAATAAAACTGCATTTTTACTTTTCCGAAATATTTAAATTTTTAAAATCGTATATAAGCGATTGTGGGCGTTAAAGGGGGCGTGGCACCTTTTTGAAACAAACTTGCGCTGCGTAGGAACTCCTAGAATCTGCATGCAAAATGCCAATCTTCTAGCTTTTATAGTTTCCGAGATCTCAGCGTTCATACGGACAGACAGACGGACAGACAGACGGACAGACAGGCGGACAGACAGACGGACATACAGACGGACAGACAGACGGACAGACAGACGGACAGACGGACAGACAGACGGACAGACAGACGGACAGACAGACGGACAGACAGACGGACAGACAGACGGACAGACAGACGGACAGACAGACGGACAGACAGACGGACAGACAGACGGACAGACAGATTTAAGATCACAGTTAAACCCAAACATAAACAAAGTCATTGATTATGAGATAGAAATTATTGAACCGAATATTACATGCGATCTTTCATATGAAATCATCAAATCTGTGCTACAATTTAGGGTCGAAGAAGACAAATAGTTAGTTAGTTTTCAGCCATATCAATACTAGGAAATATCAGGGTTATTACTTATAATGGAACCGTATTAAATTTTGATGCCATAATGGTCAGATTAGACTTTGTATTTAGCGTCAAGAGACCAATCAATATTCTTGAACAAAACTTAAGGGAAAGTCTCCATTATGGAATACTATTTTGGGTTAATAAAATTTAACACTCCTTATAAATAAAACAATCATGACATACGATAGAAATAATCCAATTACGTCAGAAGTGATTGATAAACATAGGAAAAATGCACTGAGCATATTCATAACTGGCCTTAACAGTCACATTGCAGACATCTGTTGAAGATAAATGTTTCAAATTCAAAATTACCCGCCAAGTCAGAGGGCGCTTTAAATATCATATCGATTGTATCGATATGAAAACATAAACACATAACCAAAAAGCTATCGAAGAGAGTAAATAAACACGAGATTGAGTTTCGAGAAATATAGTTTATTTTACTGGCCTAAATAACTAAATAAGTAAAAGTTATAATAGGTTATGGGCCCAGGAACGTTTTGTTCAGTTTAAAGTAAAAGAAAAAAGAAAATTTTGCTCGATTACGATGGACTTGGCGAAGCACGTCACGAAGCTCTCAGGCGCGACCGATTGGCCGATTTGGAAAAGAAAAATTAGGGACCTGATAGATTATCACGACGGTGCTCTCGACGCGTTGGACGGAAAGATCGTCAAACCGGATCCATTGCCAGAAGGTGCCTCAACAGCAGATGAAAAGAAGCACAAGGAGAAGAGCGACTTTTTCGTAAGGCCAACAGCTATGCAAAATCCATGATTACCACTGCGGTCACGGACTCGGTGTACCAGAAGATCATGGACAAGGAGACAGCACACGATACGTGGGAAGCCCTGAAAAATCAGTTTGAAGCAACAGCGAAGGACCAGGTATTCAGGATATGCAACGAGTTTTTCGCTTTCTCTTGGAATCCAGGTAACGATGTATCAACCCACATAGCAAAATTGCGTAGTCTATGGAACGATTTAAATCAAGCTTTGAAGGCTAAAAATGAAACTGAGCTGCCAGATTTGATACTTGTTTGTAAAACGCTACATATTTTGCCGAAAACCTTTGAAACGTTCCGTCAAAGTTGGATGCTCTTGACAAAAGAAGAAGAAAAGACTTTTGACGAATTAACTAATCAAATTGTAATTTTTGAGAGAAATTTTAGAACAAAAGAAAATGACGAAAAGGAAAGCCAGGAGGCTTTTTCTACCACAGCAAAAAAGGAGCATCGCCAGGATTCAGGAGCATCTGGTCGGAGATTCGATACCTGCCGCTACTGCAAGAAAAAGGGGCACTGGATCAGGAACTGCATAAAATGGAAAAAGGATGGACGTCCGAAGCCGAACTACCAGAATGCTGAACAAGGAAATTGTGCAGAACCAAGGTTAACTCTCGTCTCAGTCCACAATGGCGTGTTTGCAGCAGAGGCAAACTCAGAGTTCGACTGGTGGATAGACAACGGTGCAACAAAACACGTTGTGAAGACTGCGAAGTATTTCGAGCATTTTGAGAAGTTTGAGAATCCGAGTTGGATCAGAGCAGCTGGAAATGAAACCTTGTCAGCTTTGGGCCAGGGCACAATCAAAGTCAAAACGATTGTCAATGAAAAAATTCTTTTTCTTTCTTTGAAAAATGTATGGTTTGTTCCCAATATAACGAAGAACCTGTTTTCAGTTTTGGCTGCCCAAGACAATAATCCAAGTAGTCGTTTCGAGTCGTCAGCAACCGAGTGCACCCTCAAAATAAACGACAAGATTGTCCTCGTTGGAGCCAGAGAAGTTGGAGGAACACTCTACAGAGCAGCGATCGAGCCCATACAGAACGAAACGTCGATGTCAACGTCGCAACTTCAGGAACTTCAATTCTCCAACTCTACCACGAGAGGTGGGGACATCAGGACAAGAACCACATCAAGGACTTGCTCAAAAGAGAAATGGGCATTCAAGTCAAGCTCGAGAGTAGCTTTTGCGAGCCTTGCATCCTTGGAAAGACGCATCGATTGCCATTTGGAACGAGGAAACCAGCGATGAAGCCAGGGGAACTGATGTCAGACGATGTTTGCGGCCCATTTGAGGATTCTTTCCAGAAGAAGAGGTATCTGGTAGTTTTAAAGGATCATTTCACTAGGTTTCGATATGGGTACATCGTCAAGCAGAAATCAGAGGTCAAGGACGTGCTGCGACACATGGTTTCTCACGCCAAGCAACAAGGGCACACAATTCGAGAATTCCTGAGCGACAATGGAGGAGAATTCGACTGTGCAGGAGTGAGAGAAACTCTTCAGGAAGCTGGTATAACTTTTCGACTCACCGCTCCGTATACTCCAGAACAAAACTGTGGTGTCGTGAGAGAGAATCGAACAATAGTCGAAATGGCGAGAACTTTCAAATATTCTAATCCAGAAATAAAATTTCCAGAAGCAATTTGGGCCGAGTTGGTTAGCACAGCAGTCTACGTTCTCAATAGGACGGGCAAATCTTCGTTGAAGGGTCTGAGCCCTTACCAACTTTGGCTGGGCAAGAAACCAAGAATCAAACATCTTCGAATAGTAGGATCGACGTGCTATGTACACATTCCATGCCAAAAAAGGAAGAAGATGGACGAAAAAGCTAAAAAGGGGTACCTCGTGGGTTACGACGGCGATGAGAGGTATCGTATTTACTTACCAGAGAAGCACAAAGTAGTCGTGTCGAGGGATGTAAAATTTCAAGAGAAATTCACCAACTGTGAACCAGGCGTCAACCTACCTTTCCAAGATTTTGGATCCAAGGACGTCGTAGAAGACAAGGAAGAAGAAGACGTGAGCTTGCACCAGAGCGAGGACGAAGACTTGAAAAAAGACACAGCCGAAACAGGAAGCGAAGACAATTACGAAACTGGAGTAGAAACAAGCTTTGACGAAGAAAACAACAAGAGAAAAATGCAATCAATGCGGTTGAGGGATCGTTCGAAGTTGAAGAGACCGGAGCATCTGGATGACTACGTAGCAGCAGCCGAGAATTTTGTGCTGGAGAGTCCAGATTCCTTCCATGAAGCCATCAACAGCAACGTCGAGTGGGAAAAGGCAATGGACAGGGAAATTGATTCCTTACATCAGAATGAAACTTGGAACTTGACAAGACTCCTCAGAGGATCGAAAGCACTTCCGTGCAAGTGGGTCTATCGAGTCAAAACCCACCCCGACGGAAGTATCGACAAATACAAAGCTCGCTTGGTCATCAAAGGATTCGCCCAGAGACGAGGGATTGATTACGACCAAACTTTTAGCTCTGTCGCAAGAATGGAAACAATCCGCTCAGTGTTGAGCGTTGCAGCCAAAAATGATATGTTTTTGTTCCAGTTTGACGTCTCGACAGCTTTTCTATACGGTGAAGGAAATTTACATGCAACAACCTGAGGGATAGGAGCAAGGACAGGGGCTTGTTTGCAGATTGAAGAAGAGTCTCTACGGGCTTAAGCAAGGGCCGAGATGTTGGCAAGAACGCTTCGGAGGTTTCCTGCGGAAACACAATTTCAAACTCAGCAGATCCATGTCTCTACATCAGGGAAAGAAATGGCAAAAAGATTCTACTCGTTGTTTACGTAGATGACGGACTCGCCGCAGCAACAGATACGCAAGATTTGGAAGAATTTTTGGACGAGTTAAAATCAGAGTTCAAAATTGTCTCAAACAAGGCTGAGTGCTTCTTGGGACTCGAAATCAAGAAACAAGATAATGGACTAAAAATTAGTCAACAAGGATATGCCACAAGGATTTTGGAGCGATTCAGATTCTCGGATTGCAAAGCTGTTTCAACCCCACTTCTCAAGAATTTGGAAATTACGACATCAGGGAAAGCCACCGGAGCTCTCATGTACCTCATGCTTGGAACTAGGCCAGACATGGCTTTCAGCATCGGATTTCTTTCAAGAACGCTTGAAAATCCTACAAAAGAAAACATTGCACAAGTAAAGAGGGTTTTCCGTCACATTTCCGGAACAATCAACGTTGGGATAGTCTATCGGAAACAGAAGAAGGGAATCCTCGAATGCTACAGCGATGCTGACTTTGGTGGCTGCACGAAGACTGGGAGATCTACATCAGGGATCATCTTCATGTTTGCCTCAGGAGCCATTTCATGGAAAAGTCAAAGGCAGGCCATGGTGGCCATTTCTACTACAGAGGCTGAGATCGTAGCAGCCAATGAAGCTGCAAAAGAAATAATTTGGCTTAAAAGATTGTTTCAGGAAATCGACAGATTGGACCGAGCCCCGATTCTCCAGGTCGATAATACTGCTGCCATGAGGCTGGCCCAAAACCCCGAATTCCATCGCAGGACCAAGCACATAAGCAACAAGCATTTCTTCATCAGGGAAAGAATTGCTGAGGGAGAATTTGGGATCGAACAAATCCCGACTGAGGAACAACTCGCAGGTATGATGACGAAGCCGATCCCAATACTCGTCTCCGGATTCTTTGCAACAAGATTGGACTCTTCTGAAGGAGAAAAACACCATTTATTTTTGCTTTATATAGAGTCATAAAATTTTCAAGTTTGTCAATTGAATTGTTATTTTTGAATTCTCACAAGGGAAAGTGTTGAAGATAAATGTTTCAAATACAAAATTACCCGCCAAGTCAGAGGGCGCTTTAAATATCATATCGATTGTATCGATATGAAAACATAAACACATAACCAAAAAGCTATCGAAGAGAGTAAATAAACACGAGATTGAGTTTCGAGAAATATAGTTTATTTTACTGGCCTAAATAACTAAATAAGTAAAAGTTATAATAACATCATCTCTTCAATAAACCATCAAGATTTACCTAATGCAATAGTAATCGTGAAATAGTAATATAAGGGCTTAGTTGCTAATAATTTCTCAAACACTTACAAAAAAATGTATGGAACTCTAGCTTATGTCAGCAAATGCCAAATAATAAGCCCAGGCAAAATACTAATTACAATCAGAAAAATAACAATTATCTAAGATCTAATCAGGCAAATGATAATTAAAATAATTCAAATTGGAATCAGAACAAATACATAATAATAATCAATGGTAATAGCTAAATAACATTAATCAATATAGGACCATTGAGGATCGAAAGCACTTCCGTGCAAGTGGGTCTATCGAGTCAAAACCCACCCCGACGGAAATATCGACAAATACAAAGCTCGCTTGGTCATCAAAGGATTCGCCCAGAGACGAGGGATTGATTACGACCAAACTTTTAGCTCTGTCGCAAGAATGGAAACAATCCGCTCAGTGTTGAGCGTTGCAGCCAAAAATGATATGTTTTTGTTCCAGTTTGACGTCTCGACAGCTTTTCTATACGGTGAAGGAAATTTACATGCAACAACCTGAGGGATAGGAGCAAGGACAGGGGCTTGTTTGCAGATTGAAGAAGAGTCTCTACGGGCTTAAGCAAGGGCCGAGATGTTGGCAAGAACGCTTCGGAGGTTTCCTGCGGAAACACAATTTCAAACTCAGCAGATCCATGTCTCTACATCAGGGAAAGAAATGGCAAAAGATTCTACTCGTTGTTTACGTAGATGACGGACTCGCCGCAGCAACAGATACGCAAGATTTGGAAGAATTTTTGGACGAGTTAAAATCAGAGTTCAAAATTGTCTCAAACAAGGCTGAGTGCTTCTTGGGACTCGAAATCAAGAAACAAGATAATGGACTAAAAATTAGTCAACAAGGATATGCCACAAGGATTTTGGAGCGATTCAGATTCTCGGATTGCAAAGCTGTTTCAACCCCACTTCTCAAGAATTTGGAAATTACGACATCAGGGAAAGCCACCGGAGCTCTCATGTACCTCATGCTTGGAACTAGGCCAGACATGGCTTTCAGCATCGGATTTCTTTCAAGAACGCTTGAAAATCCTACAAAAGAAAACATTGCACAAGTAAAGAGGATTTTCCGTCACATTTCCGGAACAATCAACGTTGGGATAGTCTATCGGAAACAGAAGAAGGGAATCCTCGAATGCTACAGCGATGCTGACTTTGGTGGCTGCACGAAGACTGGGAGATCTACATCAGGGATCATCTTCATGTTTGCCTCAGGAGCCATTTCATGGAAAAGTCAAAGGCAGGCCATGGTGGCCATTTCTACTACAGAGGCTGAGATCGTAGCAGCCAATGAAGCTGCAAAAGAAATAATTTGGCTTAAAAGATTGTTTCAGGAAATCGACAGATTGGACCGAGCCCCGATTCTCCAGGTCGATAATACTGCTGCCATGAGGCTGGCCCAAAACCCCGAATTCCATCGCAGGACCAAGCACATAAGCAACAAGCATTTCTTCATCAGGGAAAGAATTGCTGAGGGAGAATTTGGGATCGAACAAATCCCGACTGAGGAACAACTCGCAGGTATGATGACGAAGCCGATCCCAATACTCGTCTCCGGATTCTTTGCAACAAGATTGGACTCTTCTGAAGGAGAAAAAACACCATTTATTTTTGCTTTATATAGAGTCATAAAATTTTCAAGTTTGTCAATTGAATTGTTATTTTTGAATTCTCACAAGGGAAAGTGTTGAAGATAAATGTTTCAAATACAAAATTACCCGCCAAGTCAGAGGGCGCTTTAAATATCATATCGATTGTATCGATATGAAAACATAAACACATAACCAAAAAGCTATCGAAGAGAGTATATAAACACGAGATTGAGTTTCGAGAAATATAGTTTATTTTACTGGCCTAAATAACTAAATAAGTAAAAGTTATAATAACATCATCTCTTCAATAAACCATCAAGATTTACCTAATGCAATAGTAATCGTGAAATAGTAATATAAGGGCTTAGTTGCTAATAATTTCTCAAACACTTACAAAAAAATGTATGGAACTCTAGCTTATGTCAGCAAATGCCAAATAATAAGCCCAGGCAAAATACTAATTACAATCAGAAAAATAACAATTATCTAAGATCTAATCAGGCAAATGATAATTAAAATAATTCAAATTGGAATCAGAACAAATACATAATAATAATCAATGGTAATAGCTAAATAACATTAATCAATATAGGACCATTGAGGATCGAAAGCACTTCCGTGCAAGTGGGTCTATCGAGTCAAAACCCACCCCGACGGAAATATCGACAAATACAAAGCTCGCTTGGTCATCAAAGGATTCGCCCAGAGACGAGGGATTGATTACGACCAAACTTTTAGCTCTGTCGCAAGAATGGAAACAATCCGCTCAGTGTTGAGCGTTGCAGCCAAAAATGATATGTTTTTGTTCCAGTTTGACGTCTCGACAGCTTTTCTATACGGTGAAGGAAATTTACATGCAACAACCTGAGGGATAGGAGCAAGGACAGGGGCTTGTTTGCAGATTGAAGAAGAGTCTCTACGGGCTTAAGCAAGGGCCGAGATGTTGGCAAGAACGCTTCGGAAGTTTCCTGCGGAAACACAATTTCAAGCTCAGCGAGGCAGATCCATGTCTCTACATCAGGAAAAGAAATGGCAAAAAGATTCTACTCGTTGTTTACGTAGATGACGGACTCGCCGCAGCAACAGATACGCAAGATTTGGAAGAATTTTTGGACGAGTTAAAATCAGAGTTCAAAATTGTCTCAAACAAGGCTGAGTGCTTCTTGGGACTCGAAATCAAGAAACAAGATAATTAGATTAAAACAAGATAATTAATTAAAAATTAGTCAACAAGGATATGCCACAAGGATTTTGGAGCGATTCAGATTCTCGGATTGCAAAGCTGTTTCAACCCCACTTCTCAAGAATTTGGAAATTACGACATCAGGGAAAGCCATCGGAGCTCTCATGTACCTCATGCTTGGAACTAGGCCAGACTTGGCTTTCAGCATCGGATTTCTTTCAAGAACGCTTGAAAATCCTACAAAAGAAAACATTGCACAAGTAAAGAGGGTTTTCCGTCACATTTCCGGAACAATCAACGTTGGGATAGTCTATCGGAAACAGAAGAAGGGAATCCTCGAATGCTACAGCGATGCTGACTTTGGTGGCTGCACGAAGACTGGGAGATCTACATCAGGGATCATCTTCATGTTTGCCTCAGGAGCCATTTCATGGAAAAGTCAAAGGCAGGCCATGGTGGCCATTTCTACTACAGAGGCTGAGATCGTAGCAGCCAATGAAGCTGCAAAAGAAATAATTTGGCTTAAAAGATTGTTTCAGGAAATCGACAGATTGGACCGAGCCCCGATTCTCCAGGTCGATAATACTGCTGCCATGAGGCTGGCTCAAAACCTTGAATTCCATCGCAGGACCAAGCACATAAGCAACAAGCATTTCTTCATCAGGGAAAGAATTGCTGAGGGAGAATTTGGGATCGAACAAATCCCGACTGGGGAACAACTCGCAGATATGATGACGAAGCCGATCCTCAATACTCGTCTCCGGATTCTTTGCAACAAGATTGGACTCTTCTGAAGGAGAAAAACACCATTTATTTTTGCTTTATATAGAGTCATAAAATTTTCAAGTTTGTCAATTGAATTGTTATTTTGAATTCTCACAAGGGAAAGTGTTGAAGATAAATGTTTCAAATACAAAATTACCCGCCAAGTCAGAGGGCGCTTTAAATATCATATCGATTGTATCGATATGAAAACATAAACACATAACCAAAAAGCTATCGAAGAGAGTAAATAAACACGAGATTGAGTTTCGAGAAATATAGTTTATTTTACTGGCATAAATAACTAAATAAGTAAAAGTTATAATAACATCATCTTTTCAATAAACCATCAAGATTTACCTAATGCAATAGTAATCGTGAACTAGTAATATAAGGGCTTAGTTGCTAATAATTTCTCAAACACTTACAAAAAAATGTATGGAACTCTAGCTTATGTCAGCAAATGCCAAATAATAAGCCCAGGCAAAATACTAATTACAATCAGAAAAATAACAATTATCTAAGATCTAATCAGGCAAATGATAATTAAAATAATTCAAATTGGAATCAGAACAAATACATAATAATAATCAATGGTAATAGCTAAATAACATTAATCAATATAGGACCATTGGAAACCAGTAATCCAAGCCAGAGCCAATGGCTCTCTCATTCAAAATCGCTCTTATAATAATAACAAACTGTGTTACAATTACCAGATATAATAATTATAATATAAATGCTTGGCTACAGTAAAAAACAGATAGCTTAAGATAATCAGCTAAGCCACACCCCTTTAAAATGGGAACCGGAAGCTAACTTCGGCAAGCCGAAGTTTTAATACCCTTGCAGACTTTGCCGAAATTCCTAAAACTGAAAAAGTAGCGAAAGGAATAAGGTATACATAAATAAACTAGATTTGCGTCGTTTGATGTTAAAAATGTCATATAAAAATAGAAAAAAAGGGATACTTTCGCAGCCTTTAACTATTTTTCCTACGGAAGCTATAAGAAATAGACGTCCGATCGGCAAGCGCTTTTACCCTAATCAAGATATGCGTAAATAAATAAGACTTGGAAAAATTTATGTCAGTAGCTTACACACTACGCGAAAAATTCAGAAAACCAACTAATTTGGACCGATTTCACCGAATTGTTCCTATGGGAGCTATAGGATATAGACGTCCGATCGCCAAGCGCTTTTACCCTGATTAAGGTATGCATAAAAAAATAAGATTTGGAAAGATTTATGTTAAATGCTTTTACACTGCGCGAAATATCTTCCATTCTTGAAAGTTATATCCGATTGTTCCTATGGGAACTATAGGATAGAGACGTCCGATCAGCACGCGCTTTTACCTTGATGAAGGAATGCATAAAAAAATACGATTTGAAAAAATTTATAGCAATAGCTTTTACACAGCGCGAAATATTCTGAAAAACATCAAATTTGGACCGACTTTACCCTATTGTTCCTATGGGAGCTATGGGATATAGACGTCCGATCGCCACGCGCTTTTACCCTGATCAAGGTAAGCATAAAAAAATACGATTTGGAAAGATTCATGTCAATAGCTTTTACACTGCGCGAAATATCTTCCATTCTTGAAAGTTATATCCGATTGTTCCTATGGGAACTATAGGATATAGACGTCCGATCAGCACGCGCTTTTACCTTGATGAAGGAATGCATAAAAAAATACGATTTGAAAAAATGTATAGCAATAGCTTTTACACAGCGCGAAATATTCTGAAAAACATCAAATTCGGACCGACTTTACCCTATTGTTCCTATGGGAGCTATGGGATATAGACGTCCGATCGCCACGCGCTTTTACCCTGATCAAGGTATGCATACAAAAATACGATTTGGAAAGATTCATGTCAATAGCTTTTACACTGCGCGAAATATCTTCCATTCTTGAAAGTTATATCCGATTGTTCCTATGGGAACTATAGGATATAGACGTCCGATCAGCACGCGCTTTTACCTTGATGAAGGAATGCATAAAAAAATACGGTTTGAAAAAATTTATAGCAATAGCTTTTACACAGCGCGAAATATTCTGAAAAACATCAAATTTGGACCGACTTTACCCTATTGTTCCTATGGGAGCTATGGGATATAGACGTCCGATCGCCACGCGCTTTTACCCTGATCAAGGTATGCATAAAAAAATACGATTTGGAAAGATTCATGTCAATAGCTTTTACACTGCGCGAAATATCTTCCATTCTTGAAAGTTATATCCGATTGTTCCTATGGGAACTATAGGATATAGACGTCCGATCAGCACGCGCTTTTACCTTGATGAAGGAATGCATAAAAAAATACGATTTGAAAAAATTTATAGCAATAGCTTTTACACAGCGCGAAATATTCTGAAAAACATCAAATTTGGACCGACTTTACCCTATTGTTCCTATGGGAGCTATGGGATATAGACGTCCGATCAGCACGCGCTTTTACCTTGATGAATGAATTCATAAAAAAATACGATTTGAAAAAATTTATAGCAATAGCTTTTACACAGCGCGAAATATTCTGAAAAACGTCAAATTTGGACCGACTTTACCCTATTGTTCCTATTGTTCAAGGTATGCATAAAAAAATACGATTTGGAAAGATTCATGTCAATAGCTTTTACACTGCGCGAAATATCATGAATTCTTGCAATATATATCCGATTGTTCCTATGGGAGCTATAGGATATAGACGTCCGATCGGGGCGATTTTCAAACTTGATCTGCGTACACATGTTTTAGGACGAGTGTGAAAGTTTCAGATCGCTAGCTTTTAAACTGAGCTCGCAAACGGTATTGAAACAGACGGACATGGCTATATCGACTCCCCTATTGATCCTGATCAAGAATATATATACTTTATAGGGTCGGAAACGTCTCCTTCACTGCGTTACAAACTTCTGACCAAAATTATAAAACCCTCTGCAAGGGTATAAAAAGCAAACAGAAAACGGTATATTAAAATATAATGGCTGTGAAGAAAAACTGGTATTCGATAATGAAGCAGGGTTTAATAAATTGTAGCGTGCAGATGAAAAAACTATTCTCCCTTTAAAAGAATTTATAATTAAACAAGAAAGGAAGAAAACTTCGGCAAGACGAAGTTTATAATCCAGTTATTACAGGAGGACTACATTTCGATTTCTAAGCCGTTCGGACGAACTTCGGCTGCGTGCAGATTTTATTAACGCTCCGGAAAAACAATTAGTCAATCAGTCGAAAACGTTCGAAAAATTAATAAACGCGAGGTTTTGCGTTTCGCGATGCAAATCGCATATCGTAAACTAAAGTTTTAATGAATTAAATAATTAATCTTTACGTACTAACGATAAACAAATGAGTAAGAGCCTGGATCAGCGCACTCAACGACAAAAACAACAAGACGAAGCCCGTGAAAAAATTCAGAGAGAGCAAGACAAACGTCGTCTTTCTTTGGCCCGTAACAATGCTTATTTTACGGTGACAAGTAATACTCTAGAACCGAAAGTGCTTGTAGGTGCAAGTTTACTGACCGCCGAAAATCAGAGAGCTAGCTCTTGCTCTCCCGCCCTGCTCTTCACCGCTCAAACGCCGTGTAGTGAGCAATGCAAAACTCCAACAGAGCTTCTGCCGCCTAGCGGAACAACAACAGCAACTACTACGACTACTACAACGGTCTCTGTCGCCAACAATGCAATAACGACTGCACCCTCTTCTTGTGCTGCGGATAAAGCTACAACACAACCAAGTGCAAAAATCGGTGCAAACGGCAAAAACAAAGCTACGATAGAAGAAGGGACAATTCTGCAAGCGGGTTCGGCCATGCAGACAGGCATGGATCGCTACATTAATATCTCCAAGCGCAAGCTAACACCCTCAAAAAACTCGTACGGCAATAAGCCAAAAATAAATCGTTCCAACAAAGGCCCTAAAAATCCCGGGCCATTAGATGAAAATTGATTTTTCATTCTGGCGGAGCCTGAAACAGAGTCTGAACAATTAGCCCCAAGGAAACTAAAGCCCCCACCTATTTTTATTCGGGAGAAGATCTCGAATGCCCTAGTTGAGTTTGTCGGAAAAGATAACTTTCATCTTATTCCGCTTATGAAAGGGAATATAAGCGAAACTAAACTCCAAACCAAAACCGAAGACGATTTCCGAGCAGTGTCGAAGTACTTAAACGATGCCAAAAAGAATTACTACACGTACCAGCTGAAAAGTTGCAAAGGTTTGCAAGTTGTGCTCAAGGGAATAGAACCCGATGTGACCCCCTCCGTAATTACAGAGACCTTAAAAGAAAACGGTTTTTGCGCAAAAAATGATATAAACATTATGAACAAAAACAAGAAGCCGCAACCACTCTTCAAGGTCGAGCTGGAGCCAGACAGCAGAACTTTGAAAAAAAACGCAGTGCACCCGATCTACAAGTTGCAGTACCTTCTGCGCCGTAGAATCACAGTGGAAGAGCAGCACAAACGGACCGGGCCAGTGCAATGCACAAATTGCCAGAAATACGGGCATACCAGGGCTTACTGCATCAGTATGTGTAGCTTGTGGAAACTGCCACGGCCAACATACTATTTCTCCTCTACACCGCAGATATTCCCACGAACAAGCGGCTAACCACTTCTACATTCGCAGACGATACCGCGATCATAAGTCGGTCCAAATGCCCAATTCAGGCAACAGCACTACTAGCTGATCATCTCGTGGTAGTGGAGAGGTGGTTATCAGACTGGCATATAAAAATAAATGACGATGTAACGTACCTTGGCATCCACCTACACAGGAGACTTACATGGCGGAGACATAGAAGCTAAGTAAATTCACCTAAAACTAAAATCAAACAGTCTCCATTGGCTTATAAGCGCGAGCTCCCCCCTCTTCCACGACTTCAAGGTCCTGCTCTACAATTCAACGCTTAAGACAGTCTGGACCTACGGCTCCCAATTGTGGGGAAACGCGAGCAGCAGCAACATCGACATTAATCAGCGAGCACAATCAAAAATCCTGAGAACTATCACTTGGGCACCTTGGTATGTTCGGAACGACAACATCCACAGAGATCTTGGCATTCTACAGGTAAAAGATGAAATATCAAAACAAAAAGCGTCCTACCACACCAAGCTAACTTCTCATCCAAACCGGCTCGCCAGGGGCCTAGCCAGGGTTTCCAACCGGACCCTTCCAGCTCAGCAATAGTTATTAGAGCCCCTAAATCTCGCGCCAGTCACCTTGACTGTCAGATAGTTTTTTAATTTAAGATTCTATATACTTATTGTTAGTCTCAATTCAGAGAAGATCCAATAAATAAAATGCAAATGTTAAACAAAAAAAAAAGCCTAAATATAATGAACTTATGTCGATTTTGCGCTGTATTTTGCCATCGTTTCTATGGCAGCTATATGATATTGTTGTCCAATTTCGACAAAACTAAAAGCTTAATTATGATATAGTAAATTATTATTATATCTCAAAGGAATATTTTATTAAATAGAAAAACAGCAAACAAAATTTTTTTTTATTTTTATGGAACAGACTGGACAAAAAATTAAATTCGAGTTGAACATGGCATATAGATAAGAACGCAATAAAGCAGAATATTTTGGTTCGACAATTGCGATTTACGTTTAGTATTAACTGTTTTGGATTTTGTGAAAACTGGACCCTGCAATGAGTCAAATAAGTTAAATTCGAGCTTTAAGATAAAATAAGACCGAGCCCAAGGCAGATTGTAGTCGCACATATTAAATTTATTGACAATTCTTCATTAAGCCATGGAGGCTTGGAAATTGACGGATAGCATAACGGAACGCCCATATAAAAGAATGAAGCAAGGATGAATAGCAGACAGGTGATTATGTCTAGGAATTAGATCTCATACAATATGTCGAAGGTTAGTAATTCAGACGAGACAGGGAAAAACCAGTTAGCCAGTTAAAGCCGGAAACTGTATGCAAAGAAAGGGAGGCAACCATACGCGGTATTTAACTCACACGCAAACAGCTAAGGAAGGCCATAGCGGAACAGGGAGGGTTATAGCCGCTACCGAGGCTCGTCAGAGTCTTGTTGCCAGTACTTGGCACGGGGGCGATGCCCGGAGGCTCGTCATAGTCCCGTTACCGATGGGTCGGTAGGCTGGTCAGAGTACCATTACCGGTGTGGACAGCGGGACCGTCGTATTCAGAAACAGGCAGCGTGTCATCTCGCAAGAAATGGTAAAGTTCGCGAGGTGAGGGGTAGCGGTTCCATTTTTCAGTTAGGCGGACGACGAAGAATATTGGAACTGGAGCTGGCATCGAAGGAGGAGGCCAGCGTCTGCCATGATGGTTCTATCGAGGACGAGGTGGAAGGGGCAGACAGCCGTTTCTGGTCAGGTAGCGATACAGGAGGCCAAGCTGTGCGAGCAGCAGTTTTATGTGTTGGATATTTCTAAAGACATGAAGATTATATTTCAAGGCCTATTTAAGATATAGCGGGAGCTAAGTCAGAAAACACCTAAAGTTACCATTGTTCCCGACTCAAAATTCCGGTTACGTTTTAAGACCCTATAATTGTTGCACTGTTTTATAAATAATTCATAATCAAATTTAAAAAGAGTAAATCATTTATGACCAACTCTTTCGTGGTTTGTTATTAAAAAAAATTAAGTAAGTTTTAAATAATTTATAAAGTTAATAAATTAAAATGTTCTTAACGTACCTGAAGTGCCATACGGAATATTTGTGCAAAATCCGTCTGAGCCTCTAAAACTCCATTGATGAAATGGACACACAATACAGTCGTCAATAACTCTTCCACCAATACCCAAGTTGGCTCCTAAATGAGGGCAATAAGCATCCAAAATAAAAACACTATTTTTTTGAGTGCGAAAGATAACAAGTTCTTCTCCCAAACACGACACAAATGTTGACTCCCCTGCTCTTAAATGGGATGATTCGAGAATACCATACCAACCGTTAGGATAAGGTGGAGGCATTTCAAATGTGTTTTGATTTCTTATTTTTCGTATCCGATTAATAGTATCACGTTTGTGATTATAGCGAGTGACACTTCCTGTTCTTCTCAAACGTGATACTAGGGCGTGACCAAAATTCTAAAAACAAAAACAGGAAATAAATAACAATTTGTTTTTTTTTTAATTAATGAGAAGATATAAGGTGAAATGAACGAGAATAAAAATATTTCATAAAATACTTTTAACAACTGATAACAAATGCTTTCAACCGTGTCCTATGAACAGTGATCTTTTGCACTTATTTTTCAGGTTTCTTCTGCTAAATTTAAGCTGTGCAATAAAAACTATTTTCCTAAAATTGGTTGACATCAACAAGAATAAGAACAAAAATTAATTAAAGTGTGTGTGTTCAGAAAAAGGTTTTCAACGATTCAACTTCAAAAAACTCAAAGGACAAGTTAAAATTAACAGGATCGAGTTGGCATTTTTAAAACGTCTTTTTTTCACCCTATTTTCATTTCTTTTTTTTTTTGAAGTTCCGATTATCTTATAGAAGCGAAAATCAGTCCAAATGTAAATTATGCCGCAGAATCTATTCGTACTTTGTAATTTTTTCGTTACAGATTTTATGGCCGGCAAGGGGATAATTGGCATTCGCTGTTTCTCAACCACCGTTTAAGGTTAATTTTTGCAAAAATCATCTTGTTGACTCTTTTTTCAGTCATTTAAATAAAATGACAAGTCACATAAAATAACAACAATGAAAAGCGATCGAAAATTGGTTATCCAGAGTGAAAAACAAGAGAGAACGCTATAGTCGGGTGCCCCAACTATCAGATACCCGTTACTCAGGTAAAGGGAGTGCGAGGGAGATAGAGATAGAAACTTTGATCACGCATAACTTTTTAACGAATGGTCCGATTTGAAAAATTTCTTCTACATTTCGATAGGTATCGATAAACACAATAAAACTGCATTTTTACTTTTCCGAAATATTTAAATTTTTAAAATCGTATATGAGCGATTGTGGGCGTTAAAGGGGGCGTGGCACCTTTTTGAAACAAACTTGCGCTGCGTAGGAACTCCTAGAATCTGCATGCAAAATGCCAATCTTCTAGCTTTTATAGTTTCCGAGATCTCAGCTTATACGGACAGACAGACGGACAGACAGACGGACAGACAGACGGACAGACAGACGGACAGACAGACGGACAGACAGACGGACAGACAGACGGACGGACAGACAGACGGACAGACAGACGGACAGACAGACGGACAGACAGACGGACAGACAGACGGACAGACAGACGGACAGACAGACGGACAGACGGACAGACGGACATGGCTATATCGACTCGGCTAGTGACCCTGATCAAGAATATATATACTTTATAGGGTCGGAAACGCTTCCTTTTAGCTGTTACATACTTTTGCACGAATACAATATACCCTTTTACTCTACGAGTAACGGGTATAATTAGATAGTTTTCTACTTAATTACCGAAAAACTTGTGGTGGCTAAAATTGTTAATTTGCAAAAACGAATTAAAACAAAAAGAAAAAAACGTCTTTACGGCTCAATTCAATTTTAACGAATGACATTCTATATTTACACAAATAACTTAGAGCCTAGCTTAACGATGGTTGGCGAAGACGCACAGTGAGCGAATTGGTCGGCATTTAATTAATAACTTCTAAACTAAAATAGATGTCTTCATTAGGTTTTTTTCACTGATTAGAGAAAAATCATAGAATTTTTTAAGTTAAAAAAATTTGTTTATTTGTTTTTTTTTTTTTTAATTTAAAACTATTTAATTTAAACTTCAATTAACATATTTCAGAAATAAACTTTATCTAAAAAAGGCTAGAATGTTATTGAATCATCGGAATCAGAGAGAGGCATATCCAGATGCCGTATTAGAAGCAAACTCTTAATATTATCGTCCATAATAATTGTTTTTGTAGAAGAAATTGCAGACCCATTTGACAATGAAGTTATCAAAGGTTCGGAAGAAACTAATAAGGCATTTAACACATCTTCCATGGTATTTTTCCTGCAATTTTTTCTTATATTGCTCTCGCGTACGTTTCGGAAGTCCTTGTTCCTGGTTTCAAGACATCATACCAATTGGAAGGCAAATATTGCTTATAATGTCTGCTCCATGAATTAAAATTCAGTGAACAGACGATGGCATATAAAACCAGGGATATGATTTCAAAAACAATTCGGCAGTTTCCAATGCGTAAGACCGGAATGCCTCTGAATTTATTTCGTGGCAGCATGCCAGTGCTCGTAAGACTACATTGAATCGATGTATTAATCATAGCTTACTCCTGTTATACGAGCAGCCAAATTTGGTTGTTCGAAAAACCTCCTTGCAGTGTTTCCATTGTTCGTACTGCCAGCAGTAGCAATTGGTATATCTACCAGCAAATGCATTTCTTCCCTCAGCTTCTGCTGAATAATTCTTTTATTTTCTTCAACAACATCCTTGTCAACACCACGAGCTTGCCACTTTTATGTTGGAATTCTATATGCAAAACACACTCGAAAAACCTAATCCAGGCGTAAAGACTTGATAAGCCATATTCAAAGAGGTTTTCATTAATATACAAGCTCTTCACCAAATTCAGAACGTTCATATTCCTGGGAGTTGCGTTACAGATTCCGCATGTTTGCGAAGAAGATTCCGATATGACACTGAAAGTTTTGCCAAAAAGCATGTTCATATGAAATTGGTGATCAATTCTAAAGCCACTCCCTAATGTTGGTAAAATATTTGATATTGGGCTTTTAATATTTTCACTTTCTCTGCGAATTAAGTCTGCCGATTCTTTCTTGCAAAGTAGACAATATCGAGAAGAAGAATGTCTATTGTTTTTCCATAAAACTATCGGACCGTTCTGCACTGTTAATGGCACCATACAAATTGAAAATAAATATTGATCTATCATGTTTGCATCAAAGTCATCAAATTTTTGCCTATACGTTGAATGGCCGCTGCTGCCATCACAGCCCCATTTGTATGTAGCAGCTAATTGGGTGTTATTATTTTTTTCAATATGGGTTGGAAAATTTTCTGAGTGTGCTTCAATATTGCTAGAAATCGTACGGTCCACTAAGCTTTGTAGTGCTACTTCAGTGAAATGATCAGTGACCGTGATGACTCTGGGATAGCAATTTTTTTCGCACCACGCAGTTTATCGTAGCATGCATATATCAGCGTTTTGTCCTTTGGCGGCTCTCTTTGACAAATTCCATGTGTACTTGGTATGTCCAACATCTACAAATAGGACCAGTGCTTTTTCATCAGAAAATGTTGACGATAGACGCTGTGGGGTAGTCATAGTTTTCATAATATTACCATTGCGCCAAAATCGCGAACTTTCAAAACGCGCGCCCAAAAACAATAAACTGGTCACACTAATATATCGATAGTCGACTATCATCGCTATATTCGTGGCCCGATAACGAGTTATCGAGATCGGGATTCTCGTCATCGACCACTCTGGGCACACTCACCGGGGCCTATATAAGCAGTGGCAAGACCCCAGATGAGTCACTTGCGTTCCGACGATATTCGAGGAAGCATCAGCAACAAGGTAAGTGTTCTGGTAGATAGTCTTGGTTGTAGTAGTGGCTCCGTAAGAACTCGGTTTTTAAATCGGTTCTACGGCCTGGTCAGGATCAGTGGCGTCCCGGTGTGGTTTCCTAGAAATCAGCCCAGACCAAAGACCAATATAATCACTAAGATGCGTAACGCCCATACATTGGTTTTGCAATATGCAGCTCGTTTTTTGGTGGCGACGAAAATTCCGCTCTCTCCGCTTGCATAAAGTTGAGAGCGTAAAAATCTAAAAATAGAATTGCACGAATAAGGAAGTGCGTATGTGTGCGTATTTGTTCGAGAAGACGATTTTCGTCCAGAAATCATTTCTGCACTAAGAAACTAATTGTGTGTCAAAAGAACTTCTATGATTGAACAGGATGATTATTTAAATTGCATTTATGTATATATGGCAATGAAGCTTGATGTAAAACTTTTTTATATACCTTAAAAATTAATATATGCATATTTAATTCATAGTTTCGTTTTACATATTTAAATTAAAGCTAAAAACATAACTTTTAATACAAAAAATATAAAACTGCTTGATTAAATTTAAAAATATTTCAATAAAGTTTTATAGATTTGAATATACTATGATTGTTAAACAAAAACAAAACGAACTATATTTAAATTGAATATATTTAAAGGATATTCAATTAAATATATTTCGCGTTTTTTTATCCATGTCTGTTTTTATTAACTTTAAAATGGAAATATTAAATTTAATTTTTATTCAAATATATTAAACTTTGATCTAATGACTTAAAAAAATTTAAGTAAATACGAATAACATCATATCTAATATTATCAACCTGCATTTAAATCTATTCTTATTTACTCAAGCAGTTTTATATGTTTTGTGTTAAAAGGTATGTTTTTATAATTAATTTAAATATATAAAACGAAACATTTAATTTAATATGCAGATATTCATTTTTATTTATCCATCGTTATTTTTGTATACCTAATAAATATTTAAAGCTAATATTATTATTTTATAAAAAGTTAAACTATTTATAATAACACGAATTGAATGCTTAATTATAAAACTAAGCTACAGGATATCCTATTTATATTTAATATTACGTACATACATATTTATAACTTTTTTTCAAGTTGTCGAAAGCGTTTTGTAATATTTTTTAGAATGTTTTTTCGGTGCCATTTTTTTTAAATTTTTCAATAAAATATTATTTATTTATTAGTGTCGCTTACAATTCACCCAAAAGCACGCGTTTTACAAATCAAATTAAAAGGCGCAAAATCATTTAACCAAATTTATTATTCATAAGAAATACTAAAAATGGGTAATTTTTATAAAATGTATATATAATATTTAAGTATGTATTTGTATATTAACTATTTTAATTAGGTAGTATAATTAATATATAAACTATTTTAATTATTAAATAGTATATTCAATATATTGACAACTTAAATTATTTAAACCTTATTTGTTTCCCCTTTGGGTTTCTCTTTTTCTAAATAATTAAAATAGTTAATTTACAAATATTTATATAAATTTTATTTATATTATGATAATAATTTTATATAATGTTATTATAATACGTATAATATAAAAATATCCAATATTTTTTAATCCATATATTTAAAATACAATAAATATAAAAATATTCATCCTGTTCAATCGCAAAATTTCTGAGGCTCCTAAAAATCGTTCACACGTTGCATGCTGAATACCCTAATGACAATTATTCCAATGTGAAGTCATGTATGAAATAAATTATGTTATTTTTTTATACTTAGATATATTTGGTCATTACTAAAAAAATATTATACATTCGAATAATTAGTAAATAAATTCTATATAAAGGCAATACAAAATATGTATTTTTAATAATGTTATAATTTTAAAATAAAGAGTATATTTCGACAGAGCGCTGCAGCGAATTTCTTCGCTTGTGAATACATGTGCACACATACATTCGTCGGCTGTCGAAGTATGCGTGCAAAGAGCGGCTGGCTTTAGAGCGCTCTCTCGCTGGCTTTTGGGCAGAGAGCGAAAAGCCAGTTGAAAAGCCAGCACAAAAAATTCGTGTGCAAAAAAATCGTATGGCGTTACGCATCTTGGAGTTTATATTGGTCTTTGCCCAGACCCAGTCGTGATCACTGAGGCGGTTTTCGTAATACAGGCCCACCTCAGTGAGTTCCCCCAGAAGTCACGTTTACGGCTCCCGCCCCGGAAACGAAACGGATGTAGAAACGGCAGTTCGAACCTAACGATGCCCTACATTCCCGAATCCCACTAGAATTTTACGACGGCACGGGCGACCCGACAGAATTCATTTCTAGAATGGAAGAGCTGGCAAAGGCCTATGGGATACAGCTCGACCACACAGCAGGAGCTATGGTAATTTTGCTCAGAGACTGTGCCCTGGACTGGTGGCACACCCATCCTACCCCAATGCCTTCGTGGGAAAACTTCAAGAAGGAATTCCTGGGATACTACAGACCAGCGGACCACGACGAGAGAGCGATGGAAAACATAACACGCAGGCACCAGGGTACAATCGAGCTAGCAAAGGACTACGCGCGGGAACTCCGGTAGATTATGAGATTTAGCACACTCACGGAAGGAAAAAGATCTAGAGTGGAATTTAAAAAGTATTCTAAGCGGGGAGAATGCCGAACCCTAGCAAAATACCTGCAGTTAGCAAAGGAATTCGAGGCCCTCCAGCCACAGGAACGCATAACACAACGAACATCCGGAAATTTCGGGAGACAAACAAGAAACCTATGGAGACCCCAGGAACCACCACAAACACTGAACAGAGGAATCACAATATCATTCAGCATGAATAATAGATGTTCAAGGTGCAAAGAAGAGGGACACAGAGGACAGCAGTGCAACAACACACCAAGAATATATTGCTGGATATGCGGACATGATGGAATACGCACAATCCATTGCTGTCGCCGGAGCGAAACGGCGGGAAACGCCAGAGGCCCATGGGATCAGAGCGGGCACCCAGGGCAAACACCATACCCGCAACAGCAATAAACTTCAATGGCCGACGACTAATTGCACAAGTGAATATAGGCAACACAGGAGTTCGCGGGGCCATAGACACGGGAGCCACAAGAAGTTTCATCGCCAGGAAACTAGCCAACAACATAGCAAGGCATGGGATAAGGAAGCAAGTAACCGAAGCCATTAGACTAGCAGGCGGGACAAACAGAACGGTCACAGAGGCACTGGAAGTACCAATACATCTCGGGAACCAAACAAGCACGATGACGCTGCTAATCATCGAAGAAGTAATCGGCGACCTTCTACTGGGGATAGACTTCTTCGAACAATGTAACGCGACACTACGATGCGGAGGCATCTCAGCAAGAATGAACAGGAAAAAAAGAAACAAAAACAGAAACAAAAAACAGAAGAGTCACGGCATCGGATCGCTAGCGACAGGCGATCTAACAGACGCAAAGATCCAAGAAACGCTCAAAAAGGAATTGGGAGTCAGCCACATTGCCACGCATAAGATCTTTATGAAACACGATCGCCCAATTAAACAGAGGTATTACCCTCGAAACCCGGCCATGCAAGCAATAATAAACAAACAGTAGTAATCGTAGAAAAGAAAAATAAAGAATGGAGACTTTGCATAGACTACAGGCAGCTGAACGAGCACTCAGAACGAGACGCATACCCGGTACCCCGAATGGATCACATACTCAACCAACTACGGGAGCCCAAGTATATAGTGACATATTCACATATCCACTTATGTTCCAAGAAATAAGAATCTGCAGCGTAGGCGATCCCACGATGAACCAATATAAACAACCACATCCGGAGCAGGCGATGCTGCATCCCAATAACATAAACAAATCTTTCAATGACTAAGTCCCGCTCTCTGAGTGGCACTCTTATTCTCAAATTATTATGTACAATCAGTATCCCAAGCCGGCGATCTCGCTCGCCAACTAATGTAAACATAGGGCAGCACAAGGAATATTTTTGTCACAAGAATTTAGTCTTAAGCTGAGATCTATCGAATAAAGACGTGAAACTAATTCTTCGTTTTTTAATTCAACTTGGCGTTGTCCTTAGTCAACTGACGGGACATTAGTTCGACTCAACAAAAATACAAACACTTAACTGGCGCAGTCGGTAGGATACAAAAAGTATCCGCAAAAAAGAACCTCAAATTTTATAATTCAGTTCTCGAATATAATAATACGCAAAACATTTAAAACCCTTACAACTTGGATTATAATTCCAATTCGGTTATCCAATAAAAGTGGAAGAATAGAAACAAAACAATAAGTCCAAAGGCACCTAAAAGTTAATAACAACATATCAATTTTAAGAAAAATTAATTTAAACAAACACCTAAACCTTAATAAGTGAAATCAAAAATAAACTAAAACATAACAGTTAAATTTTAAGAAAAAACTAATTTAAACAAACACGTAAAGCTTCATAATTGAAATGAAAAATAAACTAAAACAAATTTTTAGTTTACTATAACAACAAAATTTACTATAATAATGGCACAACCCCAAATCATTGCGCTAAACGACAACAACCTTGCTGAAGCTCGTCGGCAGCTACAAGACATCATGCCATTTAAGGGAAATCCATAAACCCTCTACACTTTCGTCAGCAGAGTGGACTATGTAATTTCACTCTACCCAACTAATGATGTGCGACAACAGAGGATTCTTCTTGGAGCCATCGAAAGAAACTTGGACGGACACGTAACACGATCATTGGCGCTTTCGAACATTGAAGATTGGCCTACCCTTAGATCGAGACTAATTGCAGAATTTAAACCCCAAACACCGAACTACAAACTACTGAAGAACTTCAGGGAGACACCTTACAAAGGAAATCTAAGAGCATTCTGCGAATAAGCAGAAAGTCGACGTCAAGTACTGATTTCGACGTCAAGTACTGCATCTGGTTCGACGTCAAGTACTGCATCTGGAAGGTAACCAGCCAGATTTTCTTTTTATGTTCCGGCAATTAAAGATTCCATTAAAATATTGATCAGAAAATTACCAATACAATTATTCACTATTTTGGTTCATCATGACATTACAGACTTAAGATCCCACAAAATGAGGGAATTTATGAAGAACATATTAATTTTGAATTAAATAAAGTTCCAGAAAACCGTAATAAAAACTCAAACCCTCAGAAATTAGAAAATTAGAATTCTAAACCATACAAATTCAATACAAATACTCAAACCCAATACCGACCAAGTTACCCACAATATTCTCAACCATTCCAACCTAATTTTAATCAATACACGCAACCATTTACACCCACCTATACACACTAAGCTATGTGGCACGCACCAAATCATTTCGGACCCAACCAATACATGAACACACAACCATTTACTCACAAAAATCCTTTTCCACAATATTCAAATAAAATTCAAAACCCTCAAACAGCATATTTTAAAGGAAATACATACCCTCAACAACCCTCCACACCTAAAAATACTAACTTCCCAGTTCCCAAACTACTAAGACCATCGGACAGTGATCAAACCAAAATTTCTATTGACGAATTAAGATTTCAAAACGCACACGAATACGAACAAATACAACCTAATTATTATGAACAACAGTAATTCTACAACCACAATCAATACCATGGGTTGATTAATGAACAACAACAGCAACAACAGGTACAATACACCCAAAATAAAGATGAACAAAATCAAAATAGCTCAGAACCAAACGAAAATATTTCGGTTAACAGCCCCGGACAACACCAACACATAGAAATAGCATACAAAGGCTGCACATACAATTGCCTTATAGACACAGGATCCACAATAAATATGATCAATAAAAATATATTTTGTCTTCCTATTCAAAATACTATATGAGAAGTTTTGACATCAAATGGTCAAATGGTCAAGAATTTAATTATTATGACTTGATAAGCCATATTCAAAGAGGTTTTCATTAATATACAAGCTCTTCACCAAATTCAGAACGTTCATATTCCTGGGAGTTGCGTTACAGATTCCGCATGTTTGCGAAGAAGATTCCGATATGACACTGAACGTTTTGCCATCAAGCATGTTCATATGAAATTGGTGATCGATTCTAAAGCCACTCACTAATGTTGGTAAAATATTTGATATTTGGCCTTTAATATTTTCACTTTCTCTGCTAATGAAGTCTGCCGATTCTTTCTCGCAAAGGTCTATTGTTTTTCCATAAAACTATCGGTCCGTTCTGCACTGTTAATGGCACCATACAAATTGAAAATAAATATTGATCTATCATGTTTCCACCAAAGTCATCAAATTTTTGCCTGTACGTTGAATGGCCGCTGCTGCCACCACAGCCCCATTTGTATGTAGCAGTTAATTGGGTGTTATTATTGTTTTCAATATGGGTTGGAAAACTTTCTGGGTGTGCTTCAATATTCCTAGCTATCGTATGGTTCACTAAGCTTTGTAGTGCTACTTCAGTGAAATGATCAGTGACCGTGATGACTCTGGGATAGCAATTTTTTTCGCACCACGCAGTTTATCGTAGCATGCATATATCAGCGTTTTGTCCTTTGGCGGCTCTCTTTGACAAATTCCATGTGTACTTGGTATGTCCAACATCTACAAATAGGACCAGTGCTTTTTCATCAGAAAATGTTGACGATAGACGCTGTGGGGTAGTCATAGTTTTCATAATATTACCGCTAAGCTCTTCGACGGCGTTTACCATTGAAATCAACTGTGAAGCACTGCGTTTTCCAGCTAGATACAAGCTACAGCTTGCAGCTACCAACAATGCATCTGATGGGACATCTTCAGTTAGGTCTGACAATTTGTTGACTTGTGTGACGACCCAGCGTCACAAATTATAAAAGAACATTCCAAAAACAACACACAATGATCTATTATTCTCCCTACGCTACACCACATTCAAAACACGCGCCAAAATCGCGCACTTTCAAAACGCGCGCCCAAAAACAATAAACTGGTCACACTAATATATCGATAGTCGACTATCATCGCTATATTCGTGGCCCGATAACGAGTTATCGAGATCGGGATTCTCGTCATCGACCACTCTGGGCACACTCACCGGGGCCTATATAAGCAGTGGCAAGACCCCAGATGAGTCACTTGCGTTCCGACGATATTCGAGGAAGCATCAGCAACAAGGTAAGTGTTCTGGTAGATAGTCTTGGTTGTAGTAGTGGCTCCGTAAGAACTCGGTTTTTAAATCGGTTCTACGGCCTGGTCAGGATCAGTGGCGTCCCGGTGTGGTTTCCTAGATATCAGCCCAGACCCAGTCGTGATCACTGAGGCGGTTTTCGTAATACAGGCCCACCTTAGAGAGTTCCCCCAGAAGTCACGTTTACGGCTCCCGCCCCGGAAACATTTTTTGTATCCGCAAAACGAACTTACTTATAAACAAGAAAGGAAAGCTAACTTCGGGCGGTGCCGAAGTTGAAATACCCTTGCAGAATACTCTGTTAATTATATTCTCCAAAATTATTCATATGATGCATTCTTAATACTCATAAAAAATCTCAACTTCCTAACTTTAACAAGAGAGAACGCTATAGTCGGGTACCCCGACTATCAGATACCCGTTACTCAGGTTAAGGGAGTGCGAGGGAGATGGAGATAGAAACTTTGATCACGCATAACTTTTTAACGAATGGTCCGATTTGAAAAATTTCTTCTACATTTCGATAGGTATTGATAAACACAATAAAACTTCATTTTTACTTTTCCGAAATATTTAAATTTTTAAAATCGTATATGAGCTATTGTGGGCGTTAAAGGGGGCGTGGCACCTTTTTGAAACAAACTTGCGCTGCGTAGGAACTCCTAGAATCTGCATGCAAAATGCCAATCTTCTAGCTTTTATAGTTTCCGAGATCTCAGCGTTCATACGGACAGACAGACAGACAGACAGACAGACGGACAGACAGACGGACAGACGGACATGGCTATATCGACTCGGCTAGTGACCCTGATCAAGAATATATATACTTTATAGGGTCGGAAACGCTTCCTTCTAGCTGTTACATACTTTTGCACGAATACAATATACCCTTTTACTCTACGAGTAACGGGTATAAAAACACCAAAGTTATGGCATTTCCAATCGTTCAGTTATATGGCAGCTATAGGATATAGTCGGCCGATCCTTATGAAATTTGATAGGTCGGATTGATTGGCAAAAAATAAAACCCATAGAAAATCCCAACTTCCTAACTTAACGAACACCAAAGTTATGGCATTTCCGATCAATCAGTTATATGGCAGCTATAGGATATAGTCGACCGATCCTTATGAAATTTGGTAGGTCGGATTGATTGGCCAAATATAAAACCCATAGAAAATCTCAACCACCAAAGTTATGGCATTTCCTATCAATCAGTTATATGGCGGCTATAGGATATAGACAGCCGATCCTTATGAAATTTGGTAGGTCGGATTGATTAGCCAAATATAAATCCCATAGAAAATTCCAACTTCCTTACTATACAAACACCAAAGTTATGGCATTTCCGATCAATCAGTTATATGGCTGCTATAGGATATAGTCGGCCGATCCCGGCCGTTCCGACAAATGCGTGCAAAGGAAATAAGGGTGTGTGCAAAGTTTCAATTCGATATCTTTAAAACTGAGAGACTAGTTTGGGTAGAAACAGACAGACGGACAGACGGACAGACGGACATGGCTATATCAACTCAGGAGGTGATCCTGATCAAGAATATATATACTTTATAGGGACGGAGATGTCTCCTTCACTGCGTTGCACACTTTTGACCAAAATTATAATACCCTCTGCAAGGGTATAAAAAAAAAATTTAAATCAACATTAGTTAAATCACGAATGAGGATTTCTAGTGTCTAAACCAGTGAAAATAATATAAATTATTTCGCCTAAATACAACAACTCAACTTAAAACATTAAATATGGATCTGCCATCAACATCAGCAGCAGGAGCAGCCGTATCCGCAGCATCAAAAGCTGCACAAACCCTCTCAGATGTATCAATGAACCATGTCCTTCTGCAACTGAAGCAGATAAATAAATTTAATGGAGACCCACTCTATTTGGCTCTCTTCATAAAAGAAGTCGATGAATTAGTCTACCATTATCCTACAGCATCAGAAGGCCAAAATGAAATTATACAAGCAGCCATCAGGAACCTCCTAGTTGGACAAGCCCGATCACTCTTGATGAGAAATGTACCACAGGACTGGAAGGAATTGAGAAGCCTACTTATCGGCGAGTTCAGCAGCGCAATGCCTCCATATCGAATGAAAGCCGAATTACGTGAGACTAAATATAAAAATAATTTACGTAAATTTGTTGAAGAGTTAGAAGAACAGACAAGTAGAATTTGTTGTAAACTTAGCTTAGATAATAATCCTTCAAACACAGTTCTAGTTTCGAGGACATTGAGTGACACATTAGCTGAAGTGATTCGTGAAAAATTACCAGTAAATACTTTTATTACGTTGAGCAAATTTGATATTTCAACTCCTCTTAAATTAAAACAAGCTGCCCAAGCTGTAGGAATGTTTGAAGAAAAATCCATAAATAATCGTTCGTATATGTCCAACAACTCTTAGGAAGACGATGAATTTCAAGATTTTAAAACATCAAAATCATTCTCAAATACAAATCCCAACTATCTTTCAGATAATAACCAAGGAGGTAGATTATCAAAACAAATATAACAATAATCAGCAGAGACAGAATAAGTTAGACTCTAATAGAAGTTGGGGTAACAACAATAATTATAATTAATAATTATAATAATTATTATCCTAAAAATTCTCAAAATAATCAAGGACAGGGTAGCCAGAGTACTCAGAGTACCAATATTCCCCAAAAACGTCCCCGAGTTTCAAAATCAGATCACCAACGCAAGTCTGAACCAATGGACACATTTGAAAATTTTCAGACAACAGCCTCGGACGAAACACAACCGGCATTAAAATCAAAATTGATAATAAACTATGCCTCTGTCTTATCGATACAGGATCAAGCATAAATTTAATTAACGAAAACTTATTTGAATACCCAATTAAAAATAATTCTACTAAAATTGAAACTATAGGTGAATCTGTAACTTTGAATAAATATATCCAGTTATATCCATCTAAACAAACATTTTACATAAACAACTTTTCAAATCATTATGACATTCTTATTGGAAGAAAAATTCTAAAAGAATCATCAGCAAAAATTGATTTTATGATAAACACTATCGAATTAAATAAATATGATTTCCCAATGGTAAATATAACGGAAAAACCTAAACAATCTTTTTCAAATGTATTAGATGATGAGTGTTCAGACAAACACTAATAAATATAAAATATAATACTTTATGAGCTCTGTGCACGTCATGTGACAATTGTAAATCGACCCAGAGCCATAAACCATGATCTGTAATTTTTTAGGCCACAGATAAGACCAGAATAATATTTTCATGTTAGTTTCCTAAGCAGGGACTTAGAAAATAAAAATCAGTTTTAATACAGAACTCAACTGAAAAGGTTGTTTTATTTAATTCATCCCTTTCATTTATCCTTCGACAACTCAGCAGTTTTCCCCCACCAGTGATAAGAGACTCAGAACTTAGGCCAGCACCTTAAAAAAAAATAAAATCTGAAACATTTGCAGTTTTTTATTTTTTTCTTAAACGACACCAAGCACGTGCTTGTTACGCGCGGGCCCTATTATCAATTTGGGCAAAAATTGCGAGTTCGCGAAGAAAATACATAAATTAAATAGAGACAAGACACAAGTGAAAATAAAAGAGAAAAAAATAAAAATTAAGAGAAAAGCAAATGAGTTAAAATATTAGTTTTTAATAACGGGATAGAAGTGGAAATGCAGATTAGATGATAAAGGTTGTTATAAGTACTACATAGAACGCGAAAGGGCTCGTGCAGACAAAAATTTGATGAACATCGTGGTAAATTTAGAGGGATATAATTTCGTGTTAGTCTAACAGGAACATTGAAAGTTAGGCGGTTTACAAGTTCTGCAGAATCAATATCACCTCTTATAAGATTATGCATAAAAATAGTACCAAGCATTTTTCTACGATTTACAAGTGTAGGTAAATTAAGCAACAGTAATCTACTCTGGTAGGAGGTAGCCTTACGTTTTGATCCCAGTTCAAACTACGAAGGGCAAAAAGAAGAAATTTTTTTTGTACCGACTCAATACGGTCAATGTGCACTTGATATTGTGGACTCCAAACCAACGAACAATATTCCAAAATAGGACGGACAAGGGATGTAAATAATAATTTGGTCGTATAAGGGTCATCAAATTCTTTTGACCAACGCTTTATAAAGCCAAGAAGACTCATGGCTTTATTAACAGTGGACATTATGTGGCAGTCAAATTTAAGTTTAGGGTCCAGAAGAACACCTAAATCGTTAACTGAATATATACGGTCGAGTGACGTATTTTCAAGAAAATAACTAATAAACGTAGGAGTACCCCTATAAAAAGTCATAACGTTGCATTTAAGGTAGTTCAACTTTAAAAGGTTGTACTCACACCATTCATGAAAACAATCAATATCTGACTGTAAGTTAAATCCCGACGCTATATCATTATATGATAAACAAAGCTTAACATCATCAGCATACATTAGTACACGAGAATGTGTTATGATAGAGGGAAGATCCTTGATAAACAAAGTAAACAGTAAAGGGCCCAGATGACTTCCCTGAGGGACTCCAGATGTCACGTAGATCAATTTTGAAACAGAATTCTTGAATATAACCCTCTGAGTCCTACCATTCAAGTAACTTGAAATCCAAGTTAATAGATTACCAGGTAACCCAAGCAGATCTAATTTGAAGAAGAGAAGAGAGTGGTTGACGGAGTCAAAGGCCTTACTAAAATCTGTATATATAACGTCAGTCTGCATTTTTTTCTGAAATCCATTTATTACAATAGATGACAATTCAAGAAGGTTGGTGGTGGTCGATCTTCGCTTAACAAAACCATGCTGACACGGTGATATAATCGAGGAACATAAATGTTGCAAATGAGAAGTGATAATACGTTCAAATGCTTTAGGAATTGCCGACAATTTGGAAATACCTCTATAATTCTTGGCATCAGCCTTCGCACCCTTTTTATGAAGTGGAATAATAAAATAGTCCTTCCAGATAGTAGGAAAAACTGATGATGAAATAGACAAATGAAAAACTTTAAGAATCGGTTTACAAATGGTTGACGCACAAAACTTGAGCACACATCCAGTCCATCTGGACCGGGAGAATAAGTCGGCGTTGTTGTTTCTAAATCTATTAAGAGAGAGTTTTCAGTAAATAAAGGGGTAAAAATACAATTTGCCCTATTTAAGGGATTTAAGGTGTTAATGAATAATTGACTCTTGTTGTCCCCTACCGGTGGTAAGAAACAGAGTAAAAAATTTTAAAAAGCAAAAAGATATAAAAGAATCTTTTCTGTTATAACAAATTTATTCAATTATAAATATTGCAACAAAAAAGTCAAAATTTGTTGTTAAAGTGGTCGAGAATCCGACAAATTACAAAATAAAAATAATTTTGCCATCGAGCAATTATTATTTTGGCGTTTTCAAGGCCAAAAAGTGATTTAATAAAATCAGGCGTATTCGAGGCCGACATCGAAAAAGTGATCATTGATAAATAAAAAGTGACTCCCAAATTGATAAATAAAAAAATGACTCCCAATAAATAATAATGAAGTGAAAAAGTATACAAAAATAATATCAAAGTGACCCCCCATATTCAAAAGTATACAAATAACTAAAGAATCAATATTAAACATAAAATCAAAACCAAAAGTTAAAAAATAAAAAATCAAATCATCATAAAATTTCAAAACTGCAATAAGGACTCCAGGACTTCGAAGACTTCAGGACAACTACAACTACAAGATCGACAGCGAAAAAACATCAAAATCGAAGACTCAGCAGCGAGGACAACAGCGGCAACCATAAATTTAAATAGGATCAGATAAGTCCTATTATTCATATTTAAATATTTCAAAATTAAAAATATTATATATAAATATTATAATTATATTACATAATTGTTCGGTTATTTAAGTCGGTTAATATAATTTTTGTAGAATCAAAACACAGAAAGTTATTAGCAAAATGTTGTCCGAGCAAACAATCGCACTAATAACAAGAAAGGAAAGCTAACTTCGGGCGGAGCCGAAGTTGATATACCCTTGCAGAATACTCTGTAAATTATATTCTCTAAAATTATTCATATGATGCATTCTTAATACTCATAAAAAATCCCAACTTCCTAACTTTAAAAACACCAAAGTTATGGCATTTCCAATCGTTCAGTTATATGGCAGCTATAGGATATAGTCGGCCGATCCTTATGAAATTTGATAGGTCGGATTGATTGGCCAAAAATAAAGCCCATAGAAAATCCCAACTTCCTAACTTAACAAACACCAACGTTATGACATTTCCGATCAATCAGTTATATGGCAGCTAAAGGATATAGTCGGCCGATCCCGGCCGTTCCGACATATATACTGCGTGCAAAGGAAAGAAGGGTGTGTGCAAAGTTTCAAGTCGATATCTTTAAAAATGAGAGACTAGTTTGCGTAGAAACAGACAGACGGACATGTTTATATCAACTCAGGAGGTAATCCTGATCAAGAATATATATACTTTATAGGGTCGGAGATGTCTCGTTGCACACTTTTGACCAAAATTATAATACCCTCTACAAGGGTATAAAAAAGCAGGTGGAGATTACCAACGCCAGTAAGGCGCTTGAAGATCTCCCAAGTATTCGAATATTTAAAGAAATTCGATGAGCTGAAGGCCGAGTGCATCGAAAATCATAAAGCTCTGATGAATTTTGGAGTAGTCGCGCATGACTATTTCACTAAGAGTCATTACGAGCAAATGCTCTCTATTTTCAATAGAATTAAAGTAAGAATAGATAAAGTGTTAGCTGAATCTGATAAGTCCGATGGTGTTTAATGGCAAAAGAGCAGAATGCCGAAAAAAATTTAAACTGCGAAAGCCAGTTAGATATAGCGATAGAGCAGTTAGAAAATATTTAAAGGATACATTTAAGGATATCCAAAATGATAGAACAAAAACTTTTGAAATTAGGATTGGAAAACTTAATGTTTATTGGGATAAAATAGTTGTCTTAAAGCAGGGAAACACTACAGATGTCACTGTAAGGAGGTATAATGATATATTGGACGAATTAGCGTTCGATATTTTAATGGTACCAAAGATATGAAAAAAAACTCGAGGATATGGTGCCTAAAAAGGTAAAAGTTGGAAATCATAAAATTGATGATTTGCCATCTCTGCCTAAAATTCAGGTACCCACATTTTATGGAGATTCCAAAGATTGGGACCTATTTAATGAGTTATTTAATGAACTCCTACATTTAAGGGAGGATCTCAGTCCCTCCTTGAAATTTAACTACCTTAAAATATCACTTAAGGGAGAAGCCAGGAATGTGGTTTCTCACTTATTGTTGGGATCAGGGGAAAATTATGAGTCCGCTTGGGAATTGTTAACCAAACGGTATGAAAATAAAAGGAAAATATTTTCCGACCAAATTAATCGCCTTCTTGATCTCCAAAATCTGAATGTGGAATCAGTTCGGCAATTAAGAATGTTTATTGACACTATTATGAGTCAATTCATATGATAAAATTAAAGGCAAAAATTTCTGACGAGGTTGATATAGTGTTTGCACATATAATAATAAGAAAATTTAACAAAGAAGCTCTTCTGCTATATGACAGCCATGTTAAAAAAACCAAAGATATTCATTTCAAGCATTGTCCGACGTCATTGAATTTTTAGAGCAACGACTCAGTTCGATTAGCTCAGTTCAGGATGAAAAATCTTGAAAAAAGGTGTTAGTTGAGTTGCCTACTAACAGTTGTGCTATGTGCAAAAGTACGGGACATTTGATACTTCAGTGTCAAAAATTTAAGGCATTGAATCCATCTGAACGGATGGAAAAAGTAAAAAAGGCACATTTATGATTTAAATGCCTTAAGCACCCTTACAATAAGAAATGTCGATTTGTAAGAAAAATCATCACAGTATGCTACACATTTATGTAAAGTCTAAAACACCCCAAAAAACTTAAAATACTAATGAAAAAGTAAGCACGTGTATGACGTCGGAACAAGCGTGGCTAGCTACAGCACGCATTCAAATTCAAACCTCTGAGGGAGGTTTCGAAAATTTTAGAGCTTCGATCGACAGTGGTTCTCAAAGCACAATAATTTCAGAAGAATCTGCGCAGATTCTGAAATTGCCCAAATTTCGGTCTCAAACAGAGATCAGTGGAGTATCGTCCACGGGAAAGTGCATCTCGAAGCACAAGGTAAATCTTTCAATTAAACGAAATAATTCCCAAAAAACAATTAGAGTTGAAGCATTAATACTTTCAAAATTAATGAGGGCTCTTCCAGTCAACACAGTTAATATTGACAAATCAAAGTGGGAGAAGTACAATTTGGCAGACCCAGATTTTAATAAAGCGGGTCGTGTAGATCTGATATTTGGGGCAGATCTATACACTCACATTCTGCAGAATGGAGTGGTCAAAATTAATGGCCTCCTTGGTCAAAAAACCGATTTCGGGTGGATTGTATCTGGATGCAAAAAATCCAAAGGTAAGAAGAAGCCATCATCCAAATCTTCGATCTGTTCTTGTAGTTGATTTCCCTTAATAATTGAAACGTTTAAAATTTCTAGCCGACAATTTAATTCTACTTTTTGAATCGGAATCTGGCCTGCTTCTATTCGATCATTTAATCGTCGGATGCTCATATGGCATATCTGGACTTATTTTTAATTATATAAATAAATAACTATATAAGTGACGTATACGCAAATACCCTAGCTACCAAACCCAACATACAACCTGTATATCCAGTGATACCCATTATTCCAATTGTCAATAACATAAGCCCAGAGCCTACTATTGCAGTTATTCAAATCAATCCGACATAAACATTTAACAATTGTCAATAACAAAAGTCCAGAGCCTATTATTACAGTTATTCAAATCAATCCGACATAAACATTTAGCCCCTCAGACATAAAATCTTTCCCACGCCTTCGATCGGCGGCATCCGAATTATAAACACTTCACACCCCTTTATCGACGACGGCAGACATAAACAATATTCAGACCTTTAAGCAAAGGGTCCAGCCTGAGAACCCATTCGTCAGCATAAAAGCTTTGGCCAATCCAAATTAATTAAACAAAAGATGCAGCCTAGAAATCATCCCATCAGGCCACAGTTTTGACCAATCAAAATTATCTAATCAAAGTCCACTTTCACTGCTCGCGCGCTGTCACCGGTAGAAGCCATAGTTATAAGAATAATGCATTTTGTAAAATCAGTTTAAGATTGGGGATTTAACTTAAAAGAACTTTACCAATAAAGACTCCGCTATATATTAAAATAAAAATCGCTTTTTTTTAATATATTCCGGTAGTTTTGTTTGTAGGCGACCTTTGATGTATGTTTAAATTTTTTTAATTTTTCCGGCTCGAGGTCAACAATTGAAAAATGTTTTAAATAAAAGTTTTTAAATTTTATTTTTTATTATTTCCAATATATTTCGGTTGCACTTCGGCAACCGTCTTCAGGGCAACTATAACCAACATAAAAACATAAAATAACATAAATTTAGACAATAAAAAACAAAGCTTTAAAAATTATTACACCTACATAATTTTACACGTCTGCACCGTCGGACGTGGAGATTAATACTAGTTGTTATTAAGTAAGTGTCTGTAAATGTGAGCGCAATTTTCAACGTCTGTTTTGTAGTTCAGTCTTATGCTTGTGGGTGTGTTTGTTATATGTAACATTTCTATGGTGAAGCGTTTTTTGTAATGTTGTTCTTGTTCCAAAATAGTCGTGTCTTCAAAATTTGGTGAGTGACCGCTGGTTTTACAGTGGGCCATAAGTGCTGTTTTTATACCCGTTACTCGTAGAGTAAAAGGGTATATTGTATTCGTGCAAAAGTATGTAACAGCTAGAAGGAAGCGTTTCCGACCCTATAAAGTATATATATTCTTGATCAGGGTCACTAGCCGAGTCGATATAGCCATGTCCGTCTGTCCGTCTGTCCGTCTGTCTGTCCGTCTGTCTGTCTGTCTGTCCGTATGAACGCTGAGATCTCGGAAACTATAGAAGCTAGAAGATTGGCATTTTGCATGCAGATTCTAGGAGTTCCTACGCAGCGCAAGTTTGTTTCAAAAAGGTGCCACGCCCCACGATTTTAAAAATTTAAATATTTCGGAAAAGTAAAAATGCAGTTTTATTGTGTTTATCAATACCTATCGAAATGTAGAAGAAATTTTTCAAATCGGACCATTCGTTAAAAAGTTATGCGTGATCAAAGTTTCTATCTCCATCTCCCTCGCACTCCCTTTACCTGAGTAACGGGTATCTGATAGTCGGGGCACCCGACTATAGCGTTCTCTCTTGTTTGTATATTAGCTTGGTGTCTTAATTTGAAGTCTGATCTGTGTTGTGATATTCGAGTTTTTAGTTTGGATTTAGTTGTTCCTACATATATACTGTCACATTTTTCATTTATATCTCCATTGCATGGTATTTTATATACAACATTGTTTTTGTCAAACATTTGTATTTTGGACTTGGTCTTGTTGAATATTGGTCGTAGGGTATTGTTGGGCTTGTGTGCTATTGTTATTTTTTGTTTATTGTAAAATTCTGACTTTTTAAGGCGTTCTGATAGTCTTGGTATATATGTTACGGACATGTATTGTGTAGGTTCTCTACATTTTGTTTTTTGTTCCATGTTTTGGTGTCTTTTAATTAAAGTTCTAATTAAATGGTTTGGGAAGCCGTTGTCCTTTAAAATTTGTCTTATTTCATTTTTGGTTTCTTCATGAAAAATGTTGTCAGAAATGGCTAGCATCCGTTGTATATAACCTACCGCTGTACTGATTATCATTGTTTTAGAGTGTTTTGAGTTAAAGTTGATGATTCGTCCTGATGCTGTTGGTTTTTTATACCACTTTAGTTTTAGAATGTTCCCCTGTCTATGAACCATTGAGTCCAAATATGCTAGTCCTCCATCTTCTTCCAGTTCCAGTGTGAATTTTATATTTTTATTGAAAGAGTTTAAAGCGTCAAGTGTGTTTTGTATTTCGTCTTCTTTTACTATTGCGAATAAATCATCCACATACTTCGTCAAAAGTCTTGGTTTGTGTCCTAGTTTTTTCAAAGTGTTGTTTAATAGCTCTTCCATTACTATGTCTGCAATTATTGGTAAAGCAGGGGATCCCATCGGCATTCCTTTTAGTTGTGTGTATATATCGTCATTAAATTTAAAATATCTGTTGTTTTGTATGCAAAATTGTACTATGTCCATAAACATTTTTTTCGGCAATTTGTATGTTCTTTTATTTTTGTTCATTTTTCTCTAATTGTGTCTAGTGCAAGGTCTATAGGTATGCTGGGTAGGATACAAGTAATACTATAAATAATTACTTTGCGAAAATAAAACATTATTTGTATCCGCAAAACGAACTTACTTAAAAACAAGAAAGGAAAGCTAACTTCGGGCGGAGCCGAAGTTGAAATACCCTTGCAGAATACTCTGTTAATTATATTCTCCAAAATTATTCCTATGATGCATTCTTAATACTCATAAAAAATCTCCACTTCCTAACTTTAAAAACACCAAAGTTATGACATTTCCAATCGTTCAGTTATATGGCAGCTATAGGATATAGTCGGCCGATCCTTATGAAATTTGATAGGTCGGATTGATTGGCAAAAAATAAAACCCATAGAAAATCCCAACTTCCTAACTTAACGAACACCAAAGTTATGGCATTTCCTATCAATCAGTTATATGGCGGCTATAGGATATAGTCGACCGATCCTTATGAAATTTGGTAGGTCGGATTGATTGGTCAAATATAAAACCCATAGAAAATCTCAACCACCAAAGATATGGCATTTCCTATCAATCAGTTATATGGCGGCTATAGGATATAGACAGCCGATCCTTATTAAATTTGGTAGGTCGGATTGATTAGCCAAATATAAATCCCATAGAAAATTCCAACTTCCTTACTATACAAACACCAAAGTTATGGCATTTCCGATCAATCAGTTATATGGCGGCTATAGGATATAGTCGACCGATCCTTATGAAATTTGGTAGGTCGGATTGATTGGCCAAATATAAAACCCATAGAAAATCTCAACCACCAAAGATATGGCATTTCCTATCAATCAGTTATATGGCGGCTATAGGATATAGACAGCCGATCCTTATGAAATTTGGTAGGTCGGATTGATTAGCCAAATATAAATCCCATAGAAAATCCCAACTTCCTAACTTAACGAACACCAAAGTTATGGCATTTCCTATCAATCAGTTATATGGCGGCTATAGGATATAGTCGACCGATCCTTATGAAATTTGGTAGGTCGGATTGATTGGCCAAATATAAAACCCATAGAAAATCTCAACCACCAAAGATATGGCATTTCCTATCAATCAGTTATATGGCGGCTATAGGATATAGACAGCCGATCCTTATGAAATTTGGTAGGTCGGATTGATTAGCCAAATATAAATCCCATAGAAAATTCCAACTTCCTTACTATACAAACACCAAAGTTATGGCATTTCCGATCAATCAGTTATATGGCTGCTATAGGATATAGTCGGCCGATCCCGGCCGTTCCGACAAATGCGTGCAAAGGAAATAAGGGTGTGTGCAAAGTTTCAATTCGATATCTTTAAAACTGAGAGACTAGTTTGGGTAGAAACAGACAGACGGACAGACGGACAGACGGACATGGCTATATCAACTCAGGAGGTGATCCTGATCAAGAATATATATACTTTATAGGGACGGAGATGTCTCCTTCACTGCGTTGCACACTTTTGACCAAAATTATAATACCCTCTGCAAGGGTATAAAAAAAAAATTTAAATCAACATTAGTTAAATCACGAATGAGGATTTCTAGTGTCTAAACCAGTGAAAATAATATAAATTATTTCGCCTAAATACAACAACTCAACTTAAAACATTAAATATGGATCTGCCATCAACATCAGCAGCAGGAGCAGCCGTATCCGCAGCATCAAAAGCTGCACAAACCCTCTCAGATGTATCAATGAACCATGTCCTTCTGCAACTGAAGCAGATAAATAAATTTAATGGAGACCCACTCTATTTGGCTCTCTTCATAAAAGAAGTCGATGAATTAGTCTACCATTATCCTACAGCATCAGAAGGCCAAAATGAAATTATACAAGCAGCCATCAGGAACCTCCTAGTTGGACAAGCCCGATCACTCTTGATGAGAAATGTACCACAGGACTGGAAGGAATTGAAGTCTACTTATCGGCGAGTTCAGCAGCGCAATGCCTCCATATCGAATGAAAGCCGAATTACGTGAGACTAAATATAAAAATAATTTACGTAAATTTGTTGAAGAGTTAGAAGAACAGACAAGTAGAATTTGTTGTAAACTTAGCTTAGATAATAATCCTTCAAACACAGTTCTAGTTTCGAGGACATTGAGTGACACATTAGCTGAAGTGATTCGTGAAAAATTACCAGTAAATACTTTTATTACGTTGAGCAAATTTGATATTTCAACTCCTCTTAAATTAAAACAAGCTGCCCAAGCTGTAGGAATGTTTTGAAGAAAAATCCATAAATAATCGTTCGTATATGTCCAACAACTCTTAGGAAGACGATGAATTTCAAGATTTTAAAACATCAAAATCATTCTCAAATACAAATCCCAACTATCTTTCAGATAATAACCAAGGAGGTAGATTATCAAAACAAATATAACAATAATCAGCAGAGACAGAATAAGTTCGACTCTAATAGAAGTTGGGGTAACAACAATAATTATAATTAATAATTATAATAATTATTATCCTAAAAATTCTCAAAATAATCAAGGACAGGGTAGCCAGAGTACTCAGAGTACCAATATTCCCCAAAAACGTCCCCGAGTTTCAAAATCAGATCACCAACGCAAGTCTGAACCAATGGACACATTTGAAAATTTTCAGACAACAGCCTCGGACGAAATACAACCGGCATAAAAATCAAAATTGATAATAAACTATGTCTCTGTCTTATCGATACAGGATCAAGCATAAATTTAATTAACGAAAACTTATTTGAATACCCAATTAAAAATAATTCTACTAAAATTGAAACTATAGGTGAATCTGTAACTTTGAATAAATATATCCAGTTTAGTATTCCAAAATTATTTTCATCTAAACAAACATTTTACATAAACAACTTTTCAAATCATTATGACATTCTTATTGGAAGAAAAATTCTAAAAGAATCATCAGCAAAAATTGATTTTATGAAAAACACTATCGAATTATATAAATATGAATTCCCAATGGTAAATATAACGGAAAAACCTAAACAAACTTTTTCAAATGTAGTAGATGATGTGGAATATATTTATGCCTTACAAACAGATTTATCTGACAATAACATAAGAGACGATCACTTAAATATTGAAGAAAAAACTGAACTTCATTATTTAATGTCAAAATATTTTGATATTCAGTATCATGAAGGTGAAAATTTGACTTTCACGAACGAAATCAAACACGTTATTAAAATAAAACATGAAGAACCAATTTATAGGAGACGATATAGCTATCATTATATTTACGATACAGAAGTAGAAAAACAAATTGAAGAAATGATAAGACAAGGTATTATCAGAAAATCCAAATCTCCTTATTGCAGTCCAATTGTAATGGTATAAAAAAAAAGGCATACCCAAATTTCGTATGGCTATCGATTACAGAGGATTGAACGAAAAAACTATTAATGACAAATTCCCTATTCTGAACTTGTACGAAATCTTAGACAAGTTAGGGAAATGTCAATATTTTACAACATTAGATCTTGCTAAAGGGTTCCATCAAATTAAAATGGACCCAGACTCTATTCAAAAAACTGTATTTTCCACTAAGAAAGGTCACTATGAATATACTAGAATGCCCTTTGGTCTTAAAAACGCACCCGCTTCATTTCAGCGTTGTATGAATAATGTATTACACGACATAATAGGTACCCATTGTCTAGTATATTTAGACGACATTGTTATATTTTCTACCTCTTTACAAGAGCACATTCAATCTCATAAAAAAGTATTCGAACGTCTTCGCAGATCAAATCTCAAACTACAATTAGATAAATGTGAATTGATGAAACGAGAAACGGAATTCTTAGGTCACATAATTTCAACCGAAGGAATCAAAGCAAATCCAAATAAAATTCAAGCTATTCAAGATTTTAAGGAACCTAATATGAAATTACAACGTTGGAATATAAAACTTAGAGAGTTTGATTATGAAATAAAGTACATTAAAGGAAAAGAGAATTACGTAGCAGATGCTTTGTCAAGGATTACAAAGAAAGAAACTAAAGAAAACAAAATTGAAGAAGTATTTCAATTCATAGTGCACAAGAAGATAACGGTGATTGCATACAAATTACCGAACGACCAGTTAACGTTTTTAATCACCAATTTATATTTAAAAAGGGAAATCAAGACACTAACGAACTTACTCACTACTTTAATAAAACTATTAATAAAATAATTTACAGTGACATGACTGAAACCTTGGCAAAAGACATAATTATAAAATTTATATGTGGACACAATTTTGTTATGTACATTAATAATGACGAAGACTTTGCTATTTTTCAACGGGCCTATATGAAACTAATTAAACCAAATACGGGAACGAAATTAATGAAAACTTCAGTTATACATCCCAACTTGCCCACATATGCAGACTTTCACGAGAAAATATTAGAAATACATGAAAAGACAATACATGAAGGTATAAAAAAAACTTATGACGATTTTAAAACTAAATACTATTTCCCAGACGCACAAAAACTTATTCAAAACCTTATTAATAAATGTGAAATTTGTAATTTATGGAAAGCAGAGCTCAGAAAAGTTGCTCTTCCTTTTGAAAAAACTCCAGAAACCAAAAATATTCGCGATTAATATGTTATATGTATCGACATTCATTCTTAATTATACCCGTTACTCGTAGAGTAAAAGGGTATATTGTATTCGTGCAAAAGTATGTAACAGCTAGAAGGAAGCGTTTCCGACCCTATAAAGTATATATATTCTTGATCAGGGTCACTAGCCGAGCCGATATAGCCATGTCCGTCTGTCTGTCCGTCTGTCCGTCTGTCTGTCCGTATGAACGCTGAGATCTCGGAAACTATAGAAGCTAGAAGATTGGCATTTTGCATGCAGATTCTAGGAGTTCCTACGCAGCGCAAGTTTGTTTCAAAAAGGTGCCACGCCCCCTTTAACGACCACAATCGCTTAAATACGATTTTAAAAATTTAAATATTTCGGAAAAGTAAAAATGCAGTTTTATTGTGTTTATCAATACCTATAGAAATGTAGAAGAAATTTTTCAAATCGGACCATTCGTTAAAAAGTTATGCGTGATCAAAGTTTCTATCTCCATCTCCCTCGCACTCCCTTTACCTGAGTAACGGGTATCTGATAGTCGGGGCACCCGACTATAGCGTTCTCTCTTGTTTTCTTTTCAATTTAGTTAAAGGTTGTCATCTTCATCTATGAATCACCATATTTTAAAATGCATATTGAAACTTGTTCATTTCTATTATTGAAACCAAAACGACAGATTGGATTGAAAGTAAAAAAGCTCTTCTAAAAATTTTTAGTATGATAGGTAAACCAAAAACAATTAAAATGGATCAAGATCCTGGCCTAGTATCTAAATCATTACAAAATTGGTACAAAAGGAAAATATCAATATTGAAATAACAACTAGCAAGAATGGTATAACCGACATAGAAAGGGTCATATCGTCTTTGACTTTCAAAGTGATCGGTCGTGTTTTTTTCTGCGCTTCGAATTTCGTATTTTGTTTTCGTTTATTCCCATCGGTGGGTTTTATCAAAACAATTTTAATTTTCTTCCGGTTATTTAAACATAAATTTAAACTCCGTTCGCTTCGCGATAGCACTTTTTGTATTAATACTAATAAATTGTTTTAGTTTTCGTAATTCTTATCTGTGTTTTCTTTTCTTATATCCCCGCCATTTCTCTTTTGTGCATGCACTTTAACTTATTTACGCTCCCGCTCTCTTGCTCTCTTTGCTTTGAAAGTTATAAGCGTGCAGTTTCTGCGCTCTTGCGGTACTTATAACTGCTCGCTTATTAATTTCAATTCGCTTTCTTGGTACAGTGGTCCCAATAAATAAAATGAATAATGAAAATTTTGTCTGCTTCTGCAAAAAAATGCAGCCTCGCAATCAGGGCTGACCAGTCTAATATGACTTGCTGGCTGTGTGAAAATATGGTGCACACCAAGTGCGCCGGTTTTACTGGCCGGACAAGTGATGACCTTTCAAAGGGGCCCAATTTGCAGTTTAGTTGTGATGCTTGTGTCGAGGTTGCGAACGAGCTGAAATCGTTCATGCGCCAAACTAAAAGCGGCCTGATGGGGCTGATTAGCTGTTTCGGAGTTGCTAGAGATAGTTTTCGCCGAGCTGAGGATCTCTTCTCTGCGCTGGACTTGCAGTTTAATAGTCGTAAGCTATTAAAAGAGTCCCCTAAGCGCAAAAAGGACGCTGGGTGTAAGGAGCAAAAGGGAAACACCCCGCAACCGAAATCAAAAGAACAACAGAGCATTCCGGCGCTGATTTCAGCAAACCCTCAAATGTTGCTAAGATCAGCAGCTAAAAAAGATTCGGTATCCGAACAATCCGTAACAGAATGCATGCAACCAGGGACTTCTAAGAATTCCGATTTGTCCGTAGTGGTTTCACAATTAGTGGATCCACCTATCTCTCAGAATGTAGCATCACCATCACAAGGGACTACTGAGTCCGGACAACCGGCTCAAGTTGGTTTTGCAGAATAATGTCTGCTCCACCAAAATCCCTTTCAGTGGTTCCACTAAAGAAACAAATTTTCGTTTCTCGGCTTTCCCCTGATCAAACATCTTTTGATGTATTGTCTTATATACGATTGTAATAGTGTAAAGGTGGAAAAGTTTAAGTTTTCTTATGCTAGAGACATTTCATCTTTCAAGATAACTGTCCCTAACGAGCTTTTTGAAGCCATATGCTCGGGCGACTTTTGGCCGGATAATATGGTTGTAAAAGAGTTCGAGGCTAAGATAAAGAAGAAGGGGCACGTGGGAGTAAAACTTACTAGTCGAGGCCAAACCAGTGTACCAATTTCAATTTCAAAAAACTAACTTCTAACTATTGAGCGGCAAAATTGAGAAAAAGATAAACACCGTGTGTATGCTGCGACTGACTTTATAAGTGAAGAAGGAACAAATTGATATACATATTTTGCTTACACCTAATTCGTTAAAGCGAGATGAATATAGGAGCTCCGCGATCTGTACTTATACATATACTGGCGTGCATTGCCTTATAAGGAAAATGTACAGGGTCTTTATTTTCTACACCCTTCCTCAATGCAAGCATTCTACCAAAAAACTATTCAATACATATTTAACATCTCTGTAAATTTTACATGTTTCGTTTTCAAAAGGTTCTTTGTCAAAATGTCTGCTATCATTTCAGTTGTACATTTATATTTTAACAAAACTTGACCTTCCTTAACAATCTCTCTAACAAAATGATGACGTATGTCAATATGCTTGGTTCTGGAATGGTACACAGGATTCTTGGTTAACGCCTGTGCGCTCAGGTTATCTCCATAGACGACGATCGGTGTGTTGTCGTCTCCGCAGCCGATTTCCAAAATCAGCCTTCGCATGACTATCGCCTCCTTAAACGCCGCCGATAATGCCATGTACTCCGCTTCGGTACTGCTTAGCGCCACGCTTCGCTGCTTCTCCGAACGCCAAGAAATTGGACCACCAGCCAACATAAAGATGTATCCAGTGTAGGACTTCCTGTCTAACCTGTCGCCTGCCCAATCCGCATCCACATATCCACAGAACGGTTGACCACACTGCTGATAGTGTAATTTCCAGTCAACAGTCGACGAGAGATATCTCATGACATGCCTTATGCCAGTCATGTGTTCAACATGAGGGTTTTGATTCCGCTGAGCCAACTTCGAAATGGAATGCAGTATGTCTGGCCTTGTTGTCAGTGCTAGCCACATAAGCTCTCCCACTACAGATTGATAAACTGTTGGATCAACTCTTTTGCACTGATCGCTCGTGCAATCTATTTGGAAACCTGCATCCAGAGGTGTCTTCGCCGACTTGCAATCTTCGTTGCCATGATTACGCAATAAGTCCTTGATGTACTGCGAATGTCCCAACGTAATCGCTCCAAGATCGCCTTCTTGTTCGATTTCCATACCCAAAAAATGGTTAAGAGGGCCCTTGTCAACGCATTCAACAATTTGTGAAATGCTGCTCTTGATCTTCAGCAAATCCTCATGCGCTTGACAAGCTATAAGAATGTCGTCAACATATATAAGGATTAGTGAAAGGTTACCTTCGCCACTCTGTTTGTATAAACATGGTTCGTTGTCACAGGCAACGAATCCCAAATTCTGTAGAACTCCATTCAGCTTTTCGTTCCAGGCCCTTCCTGACTGCTTCAAACCATATATTGCTTTCCTTAGCAACAGCACCTTATCAGGATTCTTCTCATCAAGATATCCTTCGGGCTGCTTCATGTAGACAGTCTCGCTGAGATCGCTGTTGAGGTACGCCGTGCATACATCCATTTGGTGAAGGTAAAGTTTGAGCTCCGCCGCTATTGCTATCATAAAACGCACGCTCTCCAGTCGGCACACCGGCGAAAATGTTTCCATGTAGTTCACGCCAAACTGCTGGGAGCATCCCTTTGCTACCAAACGGGCCTTGAAACGCTCTATTCGACCGTCCTTGTCGCGCTTCACGTTGAACACCCACTTGCATCCTATCGCTCGCTGATCCTGGGGTAAATCGACGATCTGCCAAGTCTGATTGGCGACCAGAGAATCATATTCTCTATCCATGGCTTCACGCCACTCCGGTGCATGCGTACAACTTGAAACCTCTTTAAAAGTCAACGGAATTGGAACATTTTCCGAAACAAGAGCACTTAAGATGTTATACTGCTTCTTGGGACGACCAGGTTTTCCCGTCCGGATGATTTTGGGGCGACCAGGTCCTCTAAGCGGCTCCTCTTGTACCTCCACATCCTTCTCTTCGGCACTCTCGTACTGATCTGAGCTCTCGCTGGAGCTGCCGTTCTCGATGCATGGGTCAGGAACACTTTCTGCAATCTCATCTGGCAGGGGGGTTTCCTCGAGTTCCTCCAGATCGACAAAAACTACATCACCTTTGGATGCCGCAGCATGATGCTCGTCAAACAAAACATCACGTTTCTCAACCAATTGTCGAGCTACTGGGTCGTACAATCGATATCCTTTGGCTACAACCGAGTACCCAACCATAATGTACTCCTTGCCTTTGGGTTGAAATTTGCTACCCTTCCTTGGGCCTTTGTCCAGAGCGACTGCAAGAGATCCAAATACTTTTAGATGCTTCACACAAGGCTTCTTACCCGTCCACGCTTCCATAGGAGTCATACTCTCCACCGCGCTAGTAGGGGATCGGTTTCGTAGATAAACCGAAGTGTTGACTGCCTCTGCCCAAAAAACATCTCCAAGTCCGGCCTGAACCAGAAGGCACCTTGACATCTCCACCAGCGTCCGGTTAGCTCTTTCCGCAACTCCATTTTGCTGGGGAGTATACGCTATTGTTAGTTGTCTGGCAATTCCGTGGTAGCTTAGACATTCGTCGAACTGCTTGTTGACAAATTCTCCACCATTATCGCTTCGCAGGCATTTGAGCTTTTTGCCTGTCTGCCGTTCAACCAGGCTCTTGAACTCGATAAACTTTGACAGCACCTCGTTCTTCCCACGCAGAAAATATACAAAAATCCTTCTGGATTTGTCGTCGATGAAGGCCAGAAAATACTTGGAACCTCCCAGAGACTGTGTCGGGAAAGGTCCACAAACATCTGCATGTATCAGTTCCAACAGCTCCTCAGCCCGATTACGTGTTGCCGTTGGGAAAGGCTGAACATGGATTTTGCTGACCATACACGTTTTGCAGGTGATACTTGCTGGCAGACAAATATTTTCAATACCGCGAACAATCCCTTTGTTTACCATTTCTTTCATGCTACAGAAATTAATGTGTCCGTACCTCTTGTGTAGCAAAGCACCATCAACGGCTACCATACCAAAACATTTACTTCGCCCGCCGTCAAATAAATACAAATTACCAATCTTATTGGCTTTGACGATGCATTCTCCATCTTGCACAACCTGGGCTTTTTCTCTATCAAAGAACACCTTGCACCTGTTCTGCACAGCACTGCTCACGGACATAAAATTTCCGGTCATCTTTGGAACGTAGAGTACATTTTTTAGCGTCAAAAGGCACAGGGCTGTCTTTATTTTGACGTCACCTTTTCCTTCGGCTTGAAGGAAACCAGCATCTGCCAGTCCGATCTGTTCAGTGTGCTTCTTAAATTTTGTGAATAGCTTTCTTTCACAACACATATGGCTTGTCGCGCCACTGTCCAAGCACCACATTGAGTTTTTTAAGTTGTTGACGTCACAGGCATGCAGCAGGCTGCTTTGGCGGTTCACCATATTTTTTGATACCATGCGTTGATTGCCGTCTTCACTACTCACAGCACGACACTGGGACTTTATGTGACCTTGCTCACCACACTTAAAGCAAACGATATTTTTTCGCTTTTTCTTCCCATTCCCCTTTGTCTGCGAGTATTGTGGCTTCTGTGCTGCGATGAATGCCCTTGAATTATCCACTCGCTCTTCTGCTACCTCTTTTCTCTTTCTTTCTTCCTTTAACTTAATGGTGAGAACTTCAAACGAAGGCAACATGTCTCGTGTTTCCATTGCCACCACGAAATGTTCAAACTGCTCTGGAAGACTCGACAGCAAAACGATAGTTCGTAGTTCATCGTTTAGCTCTATTCCAACTCCAGCTAGGCCATCCAGAATTTCTGCAAATTCGCTTATATAGGTAGACATGCTCTGCCCCTGCTCCATCCGTTTGTTGAGTAGTTTTTTGTACAACTGTACCTTCCGTACAGGTCCGCTTGGCTGATGTACCTCCTTTAGCTTCGTCCATGCCTCCACCGCAGTCGAACAATTCTTGATGTAGGCCAATTGAGATGTCTTTACACTCAATGTAATTGTTGCAAGCGCCTTATTGTCCAAGGCCAGCCAATTCACTCCCTCTGGAATATTCGATTCCGTTAGTTCTCCAGAAGTAACACTCCACAGACCGGAATGCACCAACACAGATCTCATCTGTATTTTCCAGGTGTCATAGTTCTTCTCCTCTAACTTTTCGATTTGATAAAGAGCACTCATTGTTCTTAATCCTGAGTCACACACCGCACAATTATCTTTAAAACGTCTTTAATTACATTTATGCCTGGGCCCATAACCTATTGAGCGGCAAAATTGAGAAAAGATAAACACCGTGTGTATGCTGCGGAATTTTATTTGCGACTGACTTTATAAGTGAAGAAGGAACAAATTGATATACATATTTTGCTTACACCTAATTCGTTAAAGCGAGATGAATATAGGAGCTCCGCGATCTGTACTTATACATATACTGGCGTGCATTGCCTTATAAGGAAAATATACAGGGTCTTTATTTTCTACACTAACCTCCTTCTTTCCTATCAGAATGCAAGACGTTTGCGTAGCAAACTCACTAAATTGTATTCTGATAGCCTTTCCTTTGCATCTCATATTATTGTGTTCACAGAAACCTGGTTAAAGCCGAAGATCTTTAGCTCCGAAGTTTTTCCAGGTAAGTACACAATATATAGGTATGACCGTCCCTCTAGACGGGGAGGTGGAGTCTTAAGGGGTTATCCGGGTCTTGGAGCACGAAAAAAAGCCTATTTTCTTGAATTTTTTTAAAAGATCTTACGACAATTTCACAAATTTCGTTTATTGTACATGTTTATGGTTTGACCAACATTGTGTAGAAATTTGAACCAAAAATTTTTAAAGTTGAGCCGTTGAGGCAGGCTTGAACTTGACCTCTTAAAAAATTGTGTCCTTGCGGTAGGCAAAATATCTCCGTCAATTTTTGAAATCAAAAAACCAAAATTATTCTGATAGTGTATGTGTCTCGCTTATCCTCTACGAGCCATTTTTTTTAAATTAAAAATTGTATTTTTTGCTGCGCCTTTCATAAAAAGTGTCTTTTTATACCCTTGCAGAGGGTATTATAATTTTGGTCAGAAGTTTGTAACGCAGTGAAGGAGACATCTCCGACCCTATAAAGTATATATATTCTTGATCAGGATCACCTCCTGAGTTGATATAGCCATGTCCGTCTGTCCGTCTGTCTGTTTCTACGCAAACTAGTCTCTCAGTTTAAAAGATATCGAATTGAAACTTTGCACACACCCTTATTTCCTTTGCACGCAGTATATAAGTTCTCACAAAGACAAATTGTCAAGTTGCAGGCCATATCCGGTGGTTTCCTTACTTGTTTAATTTAATTTTGAGCTATTTTATTGTTTTGAGATTATACCCGAACTATGGTTAGCTTCTAAAGTCTTTTTCCTTCCAAGGATTCTTCTCAATTTTTTTAAAGTTTTAATCTTGGCTTCCAAAGATAACTTACTTTTTTTTTTTTTTTTTGTGCGTGGAGTCTCACGACCCACTGCCCCGCCCAACCGACCAAGCCGTGTATCGTACGGCACAATTCGCGAGAAGATAGACGCGAGATAAGAAAATATAGGTAAAAGTCCGGGGAAAAATAATAGTTGGATCAATTTTGTGCCAATGAAGCTAGTATTATTCGTTAAGTCTATTAAAGTCAGAACATAATATTCTGAAAGGCTCATGCAAGGCATAGTTACGAGGGCAGTCCGATAAGTACTTAGCCTCACTGCCCGATGGCGTCACTATCGCAAGAGAAATTCTCGTGGACGGTACTGTCAATTTCCGCCGAATCGGACTCGTAGTTTTGTTTTGACTGCGTGTGGAATCGGACGTGTCCGCGGATTTTAAAAAATGGAGAAAGAGCAATATCGGTCTGTGATTCGATTCTTGTTTTTGGAAGGGAAATCAAAGAGCGCTTGGATGCTGTGTACGTCGGTTTTTGATGAGCCACGCCCAGGTGTCCCGAAAACGGCTACCACGGAGGATAACGTGACAAAAATCCACGATCTCGTATTGGCAGACCGCCGATTGAAGATACGCTAGATAGCTGAGACAGTAGGTATAACAAAAGACTGCGTGGGTCATATCCTGCATGAAATTTTGGGCATGAGAAAGCTGTCGGCGCGATGGGTGCCGCGTTTGCTCACTCCGGACAACAAACGCAGCCGTGAGACCACTTTAGAGCCGTGTTTGGCGCTGTTTAAACGCAAACCGAAGGAGTTTCTGCGTCGTTTCGTAACCGCCGACGAAACATGGATTCACTGGTACACACCAGAGTCCAAGGAACAGTCGAATATTGCCAATCTGATCAGAGAAGTTTAAGTTGTGTTTGAATAACACTCCAAGGTCTGTTAAGGAATTTATGCGTTCAAGATCATTCGAGACAATAGAATATGACGTGAGGAGAAGCCTCTTCCGATAGGAGGACATCAATTTACATTTCGAGCTGTTTAAAAACAGCAAATTCTGGATGCACCAAGAATGAAGGTTGTTCAGATCGGTTTGCAAGAGATCATGGGAATTGGGGTTAGATAATGGCAAACAAAGTTGTACGTCTTCAGCATACATCATAACATAAGAAGAGAGAACTACTTGAGGCAAGTCATTTACGAAAACTCCCTTGCGGAACACCAGAGTTCACGTGAACAGAGTTTGAGATTGTGCTTTTAAAAGCTACTCTCTGAGTTTGGTTCGAAAGGTATGTTGAAATCCACTTAGTCAACATGATCGGGAATCCTAGTAATGTTAGTTTTTTTAATAATAACTGATGGTTCAACGGTTTAGGTAACTATTGTATTGTGGACTAAGAAATTTGAACGAGCTATTAGATACATCGAATGGTCAACTTGGAGCCCTTAAATTTAAACAAGGAGGCTTATAAGGCGCGTTTGCAGAGGGAAATGAGGGAACGAACGTATCGAAAGCAGAATAGAGAATACCATAAAACTGTTCTACAATATGTAAAGGATCATCATTTGAATCCATAAAAAAACAGTCGAGTTCCGATAAATGCCTATTTATTCCTGCGAATTTAGCTCTTCGAAAACAGCGAAAAGATGCTGGTTCGATTTTGGAACATGACAGTAATGGATCTGAAGCTTTTAAAGTAACCTCACGTGTAGGATGGTAAGCGTCTTCAGGATGGGAGAGAGGGCTAATTCGAGTTACAAATGCAATGGCGAACTCTGAGACAAAAATAAGGTCTAAAACTTTTCTAGAGCAGTGTAAGATTGAGTTCAGTTGTCCCAATGAAAGATCAATAAGACCGTGAACAACCTTATCAGAATCATCCAGGAAATGTCAGGGAGGTTAAAGTCGCCCATTACAATAAGATGATCGTTATAGCCGAGAGTTGAATGATTACTCTGTATTTGAGCCAAATGCTGAAGGTAGAGGCTAATATCAGAACGAGGGGGAATATACGAGCATGATATAATATAATAACGAAATAATCATGAAACTTTATCCGACCTACCACAACTCTAATATGCTGTCCGTACCAATTATCGTTGAGAGGCAAGATCGGACTTGACGGCAATAAGAACACCACCGCCAAGACGCATTGAGCGGTCACATCTATATATAACATAGCTACCAGCAAATATTTCGCAGTCAGACACAGAGGAATTAAGCCACGTTTCGGTAAAAGCAATCACATTGGCATCGAAGGAGACACTGTTGACGTGCAGTTTACTAAGTTTGCCCAATAAGCTGCGAACATTCTGGTAGTATAGGGAAAAAGAATTGTTTATTTTTTTGGAATGTTGGTTGATGGAATCTGAGGCCCGTGAACCCGAGGATTAGACATGTTTACATACTCGTGAACAGGTCATAAAGAAACATCGAGAGCCTTATTAAGATGTTCCTCAGGAAGTCAAATTTTAAACGAAGATATTTCACGTCTCTGCTTAAACTTGAACTTAGTTCGGCTCGAGAAACATTCAGTTTCCTGCTCAGGAAGTTTTTGACGTCATCTTCAGAAGCACCAGGATTAAGGCGCGAGACAAAAATGAGCTTTTTTTGTGCAACGCCCGATAAGGGCTTAGGTTCCATATGGGCGACTCTAGATAAGGTTGACTGCGATGATCTCATGTTCGTATTAGAAGGCATCAAAATTATACTAGAGCTAGCTGCAGCAGCACGCGGCGTAGATGCCAGGTCATTGTTGATGAGTTGCAGATCAGAAGGTGCGACTCGATCTGGTGGTCCAGAATAAGCAGCTGCAGGAGTATGTCCAGAGGAAGCGTCTGACTTGCAGCCGTCAGCAACATCAGTAGAGGCCTCCCTGGTAGCCAAACGGCCTTTAAAGTTGGATTCAGCCTTTTCAAACCGAGTAAATAAGTCCTTAAATCCGGCCAATAAGGACTGGTACTCCAGATCGGTTTGCCTAATGCAAGCCATAATATTGACTTTAATATTCATTTTCGTCTTTGCTTTCAAAGTGATCGGTCGTGTTTTTTTTCTGCGCTTCGAATTTTGTATTTTGTTTTCGTTTATTCCCATCGGTGGGTTTTATCAAAACAATTTTAATTTTCTTCCGGTTATTTAAACATAAATTTAAACTCCGTTCGCTTCGCGATAGCACTTTTGTATTAATACTAATAAATTGTTTTAGTTTTCGTAATTCTTATCTGTGTTTTCTTTTCTTATATCCCCGCCATTTCTCTTTTGTGCATGCACTTTAACTTATTTACGCTCCCGCTCTCTTGCTCTCTTTGCTTTGAAAGTTATAAGCGTGCAGTTTCTGCGCTCTTGCGGTACTTATAACTGCTCGCTTATAAATTTCAATTCGCTTTCTTGGTACAGTGGTCCCAATAAATAAAATGAATAATGAAAATTTTGTCTGCTTCTGCAAAAAAATGCAGCCTCGCAATCAGGGCTGACCAGTCTAATATGACTTGCTGGCTGTGTGAAAATATGGTGCACACCAAGTGCGCCGGTTTTACTGGCCGGACAAGTGACCTTTCAAAGGGGCCCAATTTGCAGTTTAGTTGTGATGCTTGTGTCGAGGTTGCGAACGAGCTGAAATCGTTCATGCGCCAAACTAAAAGCGGCCTGATGGGGCTGATTAGCTGTTTCGGAGTTGCTAGAGATAGTTTTCGCCGAGCTGAGGATCTCTTCTCTGCGCTGGACTTGCAGTTTAATAGTCGTAAGCTATTAAAAGAGCCCCCTAAGCGCAAAAAGGACGCTGGTGGTAAGGAGCAAAAGGGGAACACCCCGCAACCGAAATCAAAAGAACAACAGAGCATTCCGGCGCTGATTTCAGCAAACCCTCAAATGTTGCTAAGATCAGCAGCTAAACAAGATTCGGTATCCGAACAATCCGTTACAGAATGCATGCAACCAGGGACTTCTAAGAATTCCGATTTGTCCGTAGTGGTTTCACAATTAGGGGATCCACCTATCTCTCAGAATGTAGCATCTCCACCACAAGGGACTACTGAGTCCGGACAACCGGCTCAAGTTGGTTTTGCAGAAACAATGTCTGCTCCACCAAAATCCCTTTTAGTGGTTCCACTAAAGAAACAAATTTTCGTTTCTCGGCTTTCCCCTGATCAAACATCTTCTGATGTATTGTCTTATATACAAGACAAAACTAAAGCCCATTGTAATAGTGTAAAGGTGGAAAATTTTAAGTTTTCTTAAGCTAGAGACATTTCATCTTTCAAGATAACTGTCCCTAACGAGCTTTTTGAAGCCATATGCTCGGGCGACTTTTGGCCGGATAATATGGTTGTAAAAGAGTTCGAGGCTAAGATTAAGAAGAAGGGGCACGTGGGAGTAAAACTTACTAGTCGAGGCCAAACCAGTGTAATAATTTCAAAAAACTAACTTTTAACCTCCTTCTTTCCTACCAGAATGCAAGAGGTTTCCGTAGCAAACTCACTAAATTGCATCTCATATTATTGAGTTCACAGAAACCTGGTTAAAGCCGGAGATCTTTAGCTCCGAAGTTTTTCCAGGTAAGTACACAATATATAGGTATGACCGTCCCTCTAGACGGGGAGGTGGAGTCTTAATTGGAGTTGATTCAAACTTCCCGTCTGAGGAGTTATTTTTTGATGAATTCAATACCATTGAATTTATTTGTGTAAAGTTATCGCTTCCTGGTAACTTTATATACATAACTTGCTCATATATTCCGCCGTTGTCTGAACTTCCTGATTATTTAAATCACCTATCCGTTATTAAGTCCGTTGCAAATAAGGTAATCAGTTGATAGTTCTAGGTGATTTTAATAAACCTGGAGTTACTTGGTCCACTGAGGATGGATCGAATGTCTTACTACCTATAGCACAGCATGATTTTATTGATGGCCTGCTTGACATATCACTATCTCAAGTAAACCATGTTCGAAATTCATTAGGTCGGCTACTTGATTTGTGTTTTGTATCAAATCCTGAAGGTGTGTTTCTGTCCAGAGTAGCACCACTCACGCAACCTGAAGATCCATATCATCCAACAATCGAACTTTCATTTGATACGGGTAGAGTTATAGAAGAAAAATCAGAAAAATCCAAACGAATACATTGTTTTCGCAAGTCAGACTTTCTGAGGCTAAATAATTTTATTTCTGGCTTTAATTGGTCTGATCTTTACTTATTCAATAATATGTCCGATGCAGTTAATGTTTTTACTGTGGTACTATCCGTCAACTTCCAAAAATCACCTTGTTTAGCAAAGAGTTGACACACTTAAGAAATGTAAAGTCCAGACTTTTTAGGAAACATAAAAATACCGGTTCTCAATCTGTTCTTACTAGATATTTAAGTGCTCGGTCAAGATTTACCGTGCTTAATGCTCAGTGTTATAATAGTTACTTAAACCGTTGTAAGGTCCAGTTCTCTCACGGCCCGAAACAGTTTTATAACTTCGTTAACACCAAGCGTAAATCTAATTCTTATCCTTCCTCGCTGTCGTTCGAAAACATGACGGCAACCACAGATCAGGCAATAGCCGATTTATTTGCCAAATTTTTTCAAACGATTTACTCTGCCTTAGATTATTCATCACAGCCTTATTCTTACACCATATCCATGTCAAACCTCATATTCTGTCCCACATTAACAGAAAGCTCTCGTCTTTAAGCCTGTTTATTCGCCAGGTCCCAATGGTATTCCTGGATGCGTGCTTAGGTATTGCGCTAAGGCCCTGTGCAAACCTCTTCACAAGTTGTTTATCTTATCTCTAGAAACCTCCCATTTCCCATATATACGGAAGGAATCATTTGTTATTCCTCTTTTCAAAAAAGGTAACAAGTTAGAAGCCAGTAACTACAGAGGTATTTCTAAGTTGTCAGCTATTCCTAAGCTTTTTGAAAAAATCATTACTCCTCATTTGCAGCACCTTTGTAGATCAATCATTTCTCCGTGTCAATACGGATTTATTAAACGTAGATCCACACAATCACAAACCTTCTAGAGCTCACTACATTTGTGGTAAAAGACTTCAATAGTAGTTTTCAAACAGACGTCATTTACACTGACTTTAGTAAAGCATTTGACTCTGAAAATCACTTACTTCTCATTCAAAAACTTGACCTTTTAGGTTTTCCAGTTGATCTGCTTAAATGGATTTCAAGTTATCAGGTCACAAAGGGTCCTTTTTAAAAATTCAATTTCTGAAATTCTCCGTGTTACCTCCGGTGTCCCACACGGGAGCCATCTGGGTCCGTTACACTTTACATTATTTATTAACGATCTTCCCTCAATTATAAGTCATTCTCGCGTACTTATGTACGCAGATGATGTTAAGTTGTGCCTGCAGTATAAGGACATTTCCTGCCATTTAGACTTGCAATCCGATCTAGATAATTTTCAAAACTGGTGCCGAGATAATTTACTAAATTTAAACGTTTCCAAGTGCAAGCTAATAACTTTTTATCGGGCCAATCCGATATACGGGACTTACACGTTAAGTGGCAGCTCTTTGGATAGAATAACTCTTGTAAACGATCTTGGCGTTCTCTTGGATCCTAAACTACAATTTTCTAATCACATTTCGTGCATGGTTAATAAAGCCAGAGGAGTGATTGGATTTATTAAAAGGTGGTCAAAAGAATCCGATAATCCTTATTTGACTAAAACTTTATTTATTTCGCTAGTCCGTCCGATTCTGGAGTATGGGTCTCCCGTCTGGAGTGCACAATACGGAATACATATTGGTCGTATTGAATCTGTACAAAAAAACTTCCTTCTTTTTGCTTTACGGCGTTCAAACTGGGATGCAAATCTTATCTTACCTTCTTATTCTAGTAGACTTCTTTTGATTAATTTACCATCCCTAGCCAACCGTAGAACGATGCTTGGTACTATCTTTATTTATAACCTTATACATGGTGATATTGACTGCCCCGACTTGTTAAGTCGGCTAAACTTTTCTGTGCCAAGTAGATTAACTAGAAATTATATTCCCCTAACTTTAAATCATTGTAGATCTAACTATGCCTTGCATGAGTCTTTCAGAGTATTATGATCTGACTCTAATAGACTTTTTCCTGTAATATCAAATCTTGACTCTCTGCCGCTCCTTTAACGATTAATACTTTCTTCATTGGCACAAGATTGATCTAACTATTACTTTTTTCCCCGGACCTTTACCTTTATTTTTCTATCTCGCGTCTATCGAATTGTGCCGTACGATACACGTCTGCGCCCCTCGGTCGGTTGGGCGGGTAAGTGTACCGTGGGACTCCGCGCGAAAAAAAAAAAAACAATGAATGAAAATCTTAGAATTATCAATACACTTACAGACGCAGAAGATAAATTAATGAATATAAAAAAGCGAAAAAATAGCGAAAAGCATGAAATAACCCATGATGCCACAGGTAAAACTCCTGCTGAAATATTTCTTTATGGCATAAAACCGAACAAAAATATACAAAAACGGAAAGCATATAAGATAGATAAAATTAATAAAAACCGCGAGGAACAGTACTAACTCTGATACTGAAATTGATCATGATACAGCTCAACAAATTAGCATTACACCCATTACTTCGAACAACGGCTATTTACTTCTGAACACAGGGACTATAAAAATACCTCTAAATTATGAACACCTTATGATTAAAATAAATCAAACCAAAATATTTGAAACATATCAAGATTTTATAAAATACGAAAACCAATTTAAACACGTACCGGACATTGCTTTAACATTGAAACAATTAAAACATGAAATCAAGGGAATTCCTTCGTCACAAAGACAAAGACTGGGATTTATAAACTTTGTAGGGATAGCTTACAAATATCTATTTGGAACATTAACTGAAGATGATAAAAAGGAGTTGGAAGATAAACTAGAAAATTTACAGGAATAAATAATTGAAAACAAAGAATTTAATGAAATAATTCAAATAATAAACGAGCAATCCAAAGATATAAACAGACTCGTAAGAGATGAAGATGCTTTGCACATTTTTAGATACTCTCTAATTATATTTCTAGAATACATTGACGATTTACAAATGAGTTTACAATTAACAAGAGTAGGAATATTTAATACTAGCCAACAAAAAAGAAATTGTGTTTAAATTCAACAAGGATGTTGAATCTTCTAAAGGAGGGGGCGTGTACGCAAATACCCTAGCTACCAAACCCAACATACAACCTGTATATCCAGAAATACCCATTATTCCAATTGTCGATAACATAAGCCCAGAGCCTACTATTGCAGTTATTCAAATCAATCCGACATAAACATTTAGCAATTGTCAATAACATAAGTCCAGAGCCTACTATTACACTTATTCAAATCAATCCGACATAAACATTTAGCCCCTCAGACATAAAAACTTTCCCACGCCTTCGATCGGCGGCATCCGAATTATAAACACTTCACACCCCTTTAGCGACGACGGCAGACCTCTAAGCAAAGGGTCCAGCCTGAGAACCCATTCGTCAGCATAAAAGCTTTGGCCAACCATCCCATCAGGCCACAGTTTTGACCAATCAAAATTATCTAATCAAAGTCCACTTTCGCTGCTCGCGCGCTGTCACCGGTAGAAGCCATAGTTATAAGAATAATGCATTTTGTAAAATCAGTTTAAGATTGGGGATTTAACTTAAAAGAACTTTACCAATAAAGACTCCGCTATATATTAAAATAAAAATCGTTTTTTTTTTAATTATTTCCGAACCGAAAAACATAATTTATATATATAGTGACATATCCATAGCACCACAAACCTCTATGTACATGTCTACACTCCCACACATACATACACACGTACACATTACCTTAATACACCCTCAGAGAAATCGAAACCTAATTGTCAACAAACCATGGAAAATTTCCATGTTATTAAAAATTTCAGACCAATAGACTAAACAATTTAAATGAGCCGCTGATCCGACTATCGGCCCTTTCCCACGACTCAGGATACTCAGATTTCGGGACCGAAGTCAGAAACAAGATGAGAACAAAGAACGGTCCAAAGTACAATTATGAAAGTCACTCAATAAATACTAAAGCCACTCATTAGAAAGCTCCAAAGCTCAGAACCGAGGTTTGATCGTAGAAGAAGTAGGAGTTAGAGAGGAGTTCAGTTTGAGTCTTAAAACAGTTAGGACGGTGTTCTTCCAAATAACCATTGTACTAGTTGATAAATAAAAAATTAAATAAAATATTTTTTTATGTAAAACTTATGGTGCAAACATTTAATTGGCGCAGCCGGTAGGATTTCAAGTGAAAGTTAAACGTCGGTTTTAAACTGGTCTTAGGGATTGTACTACACAACTATCCTGACTAGTAAGAAAATAAATCGTCGAACACGCAAGGGAAATCCGCCAAAGAACTTATGAGCGAATCATCGTGCGTAGACCAGTGAAAAATCCATTACAGTCAATACAACTAAAAATTAAATAATTTAAAGTGAAATATTGAGAAACACATAAAACATAAAAAAATCCAATTCGGTCAATACCACGAAAAAATTAAATAATTTAAAAGTGAAATATTGAAACTTTGACAAAAACCAAAAAATGGCAACCCCAATCCAATTATCGGAACTTCATTTGAATCAATTAATTGGTCAAGTAAAAGAGTTGCCCTATTTTGATGGCAATCCCGCCGACCTAGGTGGTTACATCAGGCGTGTCGAATATCTGTTACAATTATACCCGACCCAAGATGCCCGGCAAATACATATCATCTATGGAGCCATCGAAAGGACCATCGTAGACGGCGCCAAAGCCGTAATTTCAGAAGAAAAAACTATGAATTGGCCATCTACAAAAGCAGTCCTAATCCGAGCGTTCAAGGACCACAGATCATACGAGGACCTTATAGCACTCATATACAGGACAAATTATAGAGGAAGCATCAGTAAGTTTGTAGATGAACTAAGAAAGAAATCATCAACTATTATAAATAAGTTAGATTTAGAAATTGACCAAACAGATAAAACCATTTATACAGCATTATTAAACAAAACCATTACGAAATGCATAGAAAAAAACCTTCCTGATAGATTGTATAATGCTTTATCAAAAAGAGATATTTCCACAATTAACAATTTAAAAGAAACAGCAATGGTATTAGGACACTGGGATGCGGATCCCTTTGAGAACTATAGATCGCTATAGATAGCGTTACGATAATCGCAGGAATTCGGGAAATACGAACCAAAATTATTATCATCAAAAGAATAATTCAAATTATTACCCAAGACACAGTAATACTTTTAACAGTTATTCAAATTCAAATTCGTATTCAAATCCAAATTCAAATTTAAATAATTCAACAGTTCCTCAGTCCTCAGCGAATCAAAATCGCTATTATCAAGAATTTAGAAATTCTCTAACTCAAGGCAGATCCCAAAATCCATTAAATTACCAAGCGTCAACATCAAATAATTCCCCAAATGCTCCTGTAAAAAGACAAAGAGAAAGTGAGAGCACACAGAATAGGATGGACGTAAATTTTCAGCAAATAGCCTCGGAGCCAGAAAATTCTACCCATATATCAGAGTAATCATTAAAGGTAAACTTCTTAAAGCCATGGTTGACACGGGTTCATCTATTAATATAATGAAAGAAAATTTTGAGAACTTTGCAGTCAATGATGAAAATTTAAAAGTTTATACTATAAACGGATCGATAAAATTAAATAAAATCGTAATGATAAAACCAAGTAAAATTTGCCCAATAGAACAAAAATTTTATTTACATAAATTTTCAGACAATTATGATGTTCTAATGGGAAGAGATTATCTTAAAAACTGCAAAGCTAAAATTAATTTTGAAGATGGAACGGTAACTTTAGGTGAAGATAAACTTATAATTATGTATGGTGATGATGATAAAAAGGATAAGACCGCAGTAAAATGCCTTAATCCTATATCATCAGAGAAGAAAGGTAAAAAAGGATAAGACCGCTGTAAAACGCCTTAATCTCAAATCACCAAAGAAAGAAAGTGAAAAGGATAAGACCGCCGTAAAAAGCCTTAATCCCAAATCACCAAAAAAAAAGATTGAAGAGGATGAGACCGCAATTAAATGCCTCAATCCACCCTCATCTGAGAATCAATCTTTTAACTTCGCTGTTGAAAATGAAATTCGTGAATGCAACGAATTCAGATTAGAACATTTAAACGAAGAGGAAAAAGAATGCTTGAAAAGGGTTTTATTTGAATACAAAGATATTCAGTACAAAGAAGGCGAAAATTTGACTTTCACAAGTACTATCAAGCATTCTATCCAAACCAAACATGAGGACCCTATTTATAAGAAACCTTATAAGTACCCTCAATCATTTGATGAGGAAGTCAACAAACAAATGAACGAAATGATAGAACAGGGAATAATTCGTAAATCGAAATCTCCTTACTGTTCACCTATCTGGATGGTTCCCAAAAAAGCTGACGCTTCGGGAAAACCAAAGTTCAGGGTAGTAATAGACTACAGAAGTTTGAATGAAATAACCATCAATGACAAATTTCCAATACCCAGAATGGATGAAATATTAGACAAATTGGGAAGATGTCAATATTTCACGACAATTGATTTAGCTAAAGGATTCCATCAAATTCAAATGGACCCTAATTCAATTGCCAAAACAGCATTTTCCACAAAGAATGGTCATTACGAATACACACGTATGCCATTCGGACTTAAAAACGCCCCTGCTACTTTCCAAAGATGTATGAACAATTTACTAGAAGAATTAATTTATACAGATTGTTTAGTTTACTTAGATGATATAATAATTTTTTCCACTTCATTGGAAGAACATATTTTATCATTGAGAAAAGTATTTGAAAAACTACGCGACGCAAATTTAAAATTACAATTAGATAAATGCGAATTCATGAAAAAAGAAACAGAATTTCTAGGTCATGTAGTTACCACCACAGGTATAAAACCAAACCCAAAAAAGATCAGTGCCATTATAAATTTTCCTATACCAAAAACTCCAAAGGAGATAAAATCATTTTTAGGACTATGTGAATTTTATAGGAAATTTATACCAAACTTTGCAAATGTAGTTAAACCTATGACCATGAAATTGAAAAAAGGTGCCACGATAAACACTAAAGAAAGATTATACATTGATGCATTTGAAAAAATGAAAGTCTTAATTACTTCCGCCCCTATATTAGTTTATCCTGATTTTGATAAAACATTCTCTTTAACCACAGATGCTAGCAACATAGCTATAGGAGCAATCCTATCACAAAACCATAAACCAATATGCTATGCTAGCCGGACATTAAATGAACATGAAATTAATTATTCAACAATAGAAAAAGAACTTTTAGCAATTGTATGGGCTACAAAATATTTCAGATCATATCTCTACGGCAGATCTTTTGAGATCTTAAGTGATCATAAACCTTTACTTTGGCTAAACAATATCAAAGAACCAAATATGAAACTACAAAGATGGAAAATTAAATTAAATGAATTTGACAATCAAATAAAATATTTACCAGGAAAAGAAAACTATGTTGCCGACGCACTATCGCGGGTTAAAATATAAGAAAACATGTTCGAAGACATCCCTGAAGAAAATTTATTAGGAGAAGATGCTAATAGTATATATGCAACGGTGCATAGCGCAAATGAAGACAATCAAAACTATATTTCAATAACAGAACGACCAATCAATTATTATTCCCGACAAATAGAATTTATCAAAGGAAATGAAGTAGTCAGAGACGTACAACACTATTTTCATAAATTAAAAATCAAAATTACTTATACAGATATGACAAATACTTTTGCGAAAGATATCATCAAAGAATATTTGTGTACAAAAAAGAGCGCAGTATATTTTCATGATGACTCAGATTTTCTTATATTCCAACAAGCTTATCTAGAAATAATAAGTCCCAATCATTTAACAAAAGTAGTGAGATGTACCAAAAGACTAGAAGACATCCTCACGTATGCAAACTTCAAAGAAAAAATATTAAAGAAACACAAAGAATTGCTACATCCAGTAATCGAGAAAACTATTAATTGGTTTAGAGAAGAATATTATTTCCCCGACTATCAGAAACTAATACAAAATATTATTAACGAATGTGAAATCTGTAACATCGCAAAAACGGAACATAGGAACACGAATTTATCTTTCGAAACTACCCCAGAAATACAAAATATAAGAGAAAAATTTGTCATAGATTTCTACATGGTAGCAAACCAGCAATTCTTGTCCTGCATCGATATTTACTCCAAGTTCGCCACTCTCGTCGAAGTCAAAAGTAAGGATTGGTTAGAAGCTAAAAGGGCCATAATAAAAGTATTCAATGAAATGGGAAAACCACAAGAAATTAAAGCAGATAAAGATTCGGCATTTATGTGTGTAGCTCTACATAATTGGTTAAATTCAGAAGGAGTCCAAATTCAAGTTACTACAAGTAAAAACGGTATATCAGATATAGAAAGGTTTCGCAAAATAGTTAACGAAAAATTAAGAATAATAGGAAGCGACACAGACATCGAAAATAGGTATACTAAATTTGAATTAATTCTTTATACTTATAACCATAAAACTAAACACAATACAACAAATAGAATACCAGCTGACATATTTTTGTATGCAGGAAGTCCCGAATATAACACACAGGAAAGAAAAGCGAAAAAGATCGACAGACTAAATGAGAAACGACAAATCCATTTAAGAAAACAGGGAATTTGAGACAGATAAATGAAAAACATTTTGAAGAAACAAATAGAGGCAGAAAAATAACTCATTATAAATCTAAATTTAAGAAGATGAAGAAAAATAATAAAAGTAAATATGACAATTCCAGGGAATCTGAACGGAATCAACAATCTGTTTAAGATCATAATTTTCGCAATTACACTAATAACCATAACTAAAATGGCAGTGGGACAAAGCATAGATCACTTATCAGAGAATAGTGTACAAAATACAGATTTAAATATGATTATTGATGTAATAAATAATGGTATCGAAGTAATTAATAAATTAAAAGATGATGAAAGAGAAGAACAAGCTAGTGTCGTAATATTTAATTTACAACACTTTACAGAATATATAGAAGATATTGAGCTAGGAATGCAGTTGACACGACTTGGTATATTTAATCCGAAATTATTAAAACATGGTGATTTAACTAAAATAAGTTCTGAGAAATTGATGAAAATTAAAACTTCCACTTGGCTTAAAACAGACACAAATGAAATTTTAATAATTTCCCACATTCCTACGGATATCATACGGGCACCAATTTTTGAAATAATTCCATATCCAGATGAAAATAATACCATTCTGACAGAAAACATATTTGAAAAATATTACCTTCACGAAGAAAAAGTATTTAATAAAGAAACAGGAAAAGTAGTATTTGACGAATGTATAAATGGCATAATAAAACAAGAATCCACAAGTTGCAAATATACTAAAACACATAAAAATTTCCAAATTAATTACGTTGAACCAAATATATTATTGACGTGGAATATCCCTAAAACAAAATCAAAATTGTATTAATAAAGAAATTTCTATCTTTGGTAATAATTTTATTAAAATTCTTAATTGTTCAGTACAACTAGATGAATTCATACTTTCAAATACTATGCTAGAATATACACAGAGCATTTATGTAAGCAACAATGTAAGTAAATTAGAACCGCTATCATATATTCAAACAAAAGAAATTATAGAAACGCACACAAAATATAATAATGTATTCCAAATAATAACTGCAACCACATTTGTAATTACAATTATAAGCATTTTATTGTATCTATTCTATAAGTTCAAAAATATACCAAGAAAATTAATTATAAAATATGTAAAACCAAAGGAAGAAACACCAAAAAACCCAGAAAATGCAAACGATCAACCTACTGTAAACATAGAGGAAAATATTTCATTATATCCAAATTTATCGTCCTGAGGACAGGCCAAATTCAAAGGTTGGGGGAGTGACATATCCATAGCACCACAAACCTCTATGTACATGTCTACACACCCACACATACATACACAAGTAACACATTACCTTAATACACCCTCAGAGAAATCGAAACCTAATTGTCAACAAACCATGGAAAATTTTCATGTTATTAAAAACTCCAGACCAATAGACCAAACAATTTCAGGATACTCAGATTTCGGGACCGAAGTCAGAAACAAGATGAGAACAAAGAACGGTCCAAAGTACAAATATGAAAGTCACACAATAAATACTAAAGCCACTCATTAGAAAGCTCCAAAGCTCAGAACCGAGGTTTGATCCGAAGTAGGAGTTAAAGAGGAGTTCAGTTTGAGTCTTAAAACAGTTAGGACGGTGTTCTTCCAAATAACCATTGTACTAGTTGATAAATAAAATATTAAATAAAATATTTTTTTATGTAAAACTTATGGTGCAAACATTTAATTATATATAAATACATTATTTATCCTAAAAATAATAAATAATAGTAACATACATAAAAAAGATCCAAACTTTCGACAAAAAAGGTATATACCCCTTAAGTAGCCTTTTAATAATATTAATAATTTTGGAGTCCACCCGGGGGCGCCATGAAAAATGAGATATTTTTCTAATTAAATACCGACTTGTGGTGGCTAAAATTGTTAATTTGCAAAAGGAAAAACGGAAGAAAACGAAAAGAAAAAAAATTTTCTAATGCTCAATTCAATTTCAACGAATGACATTCTATAGTTAGACAAATTACTTTGAGCCTAGCTTAACGTAGGTTGGTTCGCCCTAAACTAACTTACCCTATACTGTCATTTTTAACAATTTCATGACAACTTCATATTTTGAGCAAGCCCAGAGAATTGAAATTTTATTATCTGGCTATTGCCTCGCACTAATATATCGACGCTCATTTCGTTTAAATCCGTTTTATATCTCGATGATCTCTTTCAAACGGAACATTTCTTTGAAATTTTAAGATTAAGTTGGTTAAACACTGAAATAAAGTGAAGTTCAGAGAAAGGAGAAAAATAATTTTGTATCAACTTAATAAAATAAATTGATTTAAACAAAAAAATGTTAGTATTAGCCCGTGAAAAATTTCAGAGAGAGAGAGACTCCAACAGAGCTTCTGCCGCAACAACAACAGCAACTACTACGACTACTACAACGGTCTCTGTCGCCAACAATGCAATAACGACTCCACCCTCTTCTTGTGCTGCAGGTAAAGCAACAACACAACCAAGCAAATCAGACAGACGGGCAGACAGACGGACAGACAGACGGACATGGCTAGATCGACTCGGCTAGTGATCCTGAACAAGAATATATATACTTAATAAGGTCGGAAACGCTTCCTTCTACCTGTTACATACTTTTGCACGAATACAATATACCCTTTTACTCTACGAGTAACGGGTATAATAAATCGTTCCAACAAAGGCCTTGAAAATCCCGGGCCATTAGATGAAAATAGATTTTCCATTCTGGCGGAGCCTGAAACAAAGTTGGAACAATTAGCCCCAAGGAAACTAAAGCCCCCACCTATTTTTATTCGGGAGAAGATCTCGAATGCCCTAGTCAACAAAATAGTTGAGCTAGTCGGAAAAGAAAACTTTCATGTTATTCCGCTTATGAAAGGTAATATAAGCGAAACTAAAGTCCAAACCAAAACCGAAGCCGATTTCCGAGCAGTGTCAAAGCTGTGACGCTCCAGAGCGCACAATATAAGGAAATATATAAAATAAGCTTAGGTTAAGAGAGATAAAAAGCATGAAGCGACAACATAGTACATAGGGAATAGGATTAATATAATAATAAGATAGAAATAGCTGGGCACACTGATCCACGATCACCGGGTCACACTGACCCAAGATTACCTGGTCACACTGACCCATGATCAGCTGGTCACACGCGCTAAGCCGTATGACCAGGGATTTTGACGTGGTGCGGGCACACTTATTCACGCCAACTGGTATAAAAAGGGCGCGGGTTGCCCAGTTCAAGTCACTCTGCAACCGACAGCGATCGGAGAAGGTGAGCCTTACGCATTGGTGTGAGCAACCTCTCTGGGAGTTACTTGTGGAGTCTTCTTTTGGGATAGGGTCTAGTACCCCGTCCAAATACATTGTAGTTAGCAAAACCCCCTTCCCCCTCCTCTACCCACTCTCCGAAAGACCGGCCGTCATCAGTGCCAGCCGATCTTTGGGGTTCCATCACCCACCCACCAATAACCGACTCGGAGCGACGAAGCCGCCATCAGTGGCAGCGGACTCTAAGCTCGAGCCATCCCTCGGTTCACCGAGTCGCCCACCCGCTCGCGTTTCTTCCCCCCCCCACTCGTCTCACAACCTGGAAGACCTCAGTGGTCTCCACACTCTCTCTCTCCTAACCTGGAAGACCTAAGGGGCCTCCAAAACTCTCTCGCCTAACCTGGAAGACCTAAGTGGCCTCCAAAACTCTCTCGCCTAAAACTGGAAGACCTAAGTGGCCTCCAAACCCTCTCTCACACACGGAGATATCAGGGATATCTCGGGGGGAATTATCTAGAGGTAAAGGGACGCATACAGAGGGACATACTTTCCGGCGCAGATAGCCGTATTCTTTCTTTCTCATCTACAGGACGCCAGCCGCTGCGCAACTACCGAAGGACGATCAGTAGCCGCCCACGACCGCACTCGACGACACCGCCGAAGACGGAACCAGCCGCTCCGCTCTATCCTTGTCTTAAACTCTGTGAAATTTAAGTAAATAAACACAACCCCCTTCAATTTCACCGAACCCCGCTCGTGTCATACTCTGGGAACCGGGTCAAACTTTTACAGCAACCACTCCTGACATAAATAAATGTTGGAACGAACTCCTGGACACCGTTGAACTACCCCAGCATAGCAGGAACGTTACAAAGTACTTAAACGACGCCAAAAAGAATTACTACACGTACCAGCTGAAAAGTTGCAAAGGTTTGCAAGTTGTGCTCAAGGGAATAGAACCCGATGTGACCCCCTCCGAAATTACAGAGGCCTTAAAAGAAAACGGTTTTTGCGCAAAAAATGTTATAAACATTATGAACAAAAACAAGAAGCCGCAACCACTCTTCAAAGTCGAGCTAAAGCCAGACAGCAGAACTTTGAAAAAAACGCAGTGCACCCGATCTACAAGTTGCAGTACCTTCTGCACCGTAGGATCACAGTGGAAGAGCCGCACAAACGGACTGGGCCAGTGCAATGCCCAAATTGCCAGGAATATGGTCATACCAGGGCTTACTGCACCCTCAGGTCAGTATGTGTAGCTTGTGGAAACTGCCACGGCTCCGAACCCTGCCCTGCCAACAGGGAAGACTCTCTCACTAAAAAGTGTGTAAACTGCCAAGGAAACCACACCGCAAACTACAGAGGCTGTCCAGTCTACAAGATGATGATGTCGGATGCAACGAGCGACAACGACACGCTCCCTGAACACACAAAACACTTATATAAGATCACAAACGACACCGGAAGTTTTCTTCGCAAAAGCAGCCAGATCATCATTTGGCCCTTCAATTACGACCAACGGAATGTCTTACGCCAGTGCTTTAAGATCAGGCACAGTTCACACAGAGCCGAAAATTGATAACATCCAGCAGGCCATGGGACAGCCACAAAGTAACATGAAATCTATGTTGATTACTTTGCAACAAAATATGATGGAATTTATGTTCTTCATGAAAACCACCATGAAAGCCCTTATGCAAAACCAAAATATCTTGTTGCAAATGCTTGCAGCTCAGCAGTCCAAATAAACCATGCCTAGCCTTCGAATAACTCTGTGGTACGCCAACGGTGTTTCACGGCAAAAACCTGAAATATCTCAATTTCTGAACGAAAACCACATCGACGTTATGTGGCTGGCAGAAACGCATCTCACCAGCAAATATAACTTTCAAATACGGGGTTTCACGTTCTACGGCACCGATCATCTAGATGGTAAAGCGCATGGCGGAACTGGCATCTAAATAAGAGACCGCGTCAAACACCACTTTCACCAACGGTTTGCAAAAAATCATCTGCAAGCTACTTCGATAAAATTACAGTTGGGTAACTGCAACCTTGCCATTGCCGCTGTCTACTGCCCACCCCGCTTTACAGTCTCCGAAGACCAATTCATGGACTTCTACAATTCACTTGGTGAGCGATTCATAGCAGCAGAAGATTACAATGCCAAGCACACGCACTGTGGATCCCGCCTTGTGACCCCCAAAGGAAGGCAATTATATAATGCACTCATTAAAACATGCAACAAACTGGACTATGTTTCACCAGACAGCGCTACATACTGGCCTACAGATCCTAGAAAACTACCTGATTCAATTGATTTTGCTGTGACAAAAAATATTTCTCGCAATCTAATATCAGCAAAATCGCTTTTGGATCTATCATCGGACCACTCACCTGGCCTAATAACTCTTCTTCAAAGCCCGGAATTAATCGAGCACCCTCGCAGGCTGACGTCGCAAAGAACCAACTGGCTGAAGTTCACATTGGACTAACTCCACAGCTCAACATCAAGGAGGACATCGACTGCTATGCCGATTCTGGAGTCTGTACTCGTCGCAGTAGCCAAAGTCTCAACACCGCAAGGATGGAATGGGCACTCTCACGAACATAAAACTAACCTCGAAATCGAACAGCTTGCTCTGGAGATAAGACGTTTGAGACGTGCTTGGCAAACCAGCAGATCGCCATCCTCCAAACAAAGTATTAAGGAAGCTGGTCGCAGACTGACCAGGGCTCTAAGGCAAGAAGAAGTAAAAGCACAACGCCAGTACATTGTGAAACTTTCACCCACCAGCACTAAGCATCCCTTGTGGAGGGCCCACCCAAATCTAAGTGCGCCGGCCGAAACAGTAATTCCCATAAGAGACTCTTTAGGCAGCTGGGCCAGAAGCGACAAAGACAGAGCTTGTACATTTGCTTTACACCTTTGAAATGTTTTCCAGTCAAACCCTGCAACTAATTCATTCGCACTACCGTCGCCGCCGATTCGAATCGATTCTGAGACGGAGCCAATTCTGTTTCAACCAAATGAAGTTGCAAAAGTAATCAGCGAGCAATTGAAACCAAAAAAGTCCCCAGGCGGTGATCAAATAACTCCCAAAATGTTAATCGAACTTCCAAACTGTGCAGTTGAGGTTATTTGTAAACTCTTTAACGGGATTACACGACTTGGCTATTTTCCAAAAAAATGGAAAAAATCGGTAATCACAATGATCCCAAAGCCAGGAAAAGATCTCACAATACCAGCCTAGTACAGACCGATAAGTTTACTCTCGTGTCTGTCAAAACTAGTCGAAAAATGACGCGCATAATCCCATATCTTAAAGAGCACAACGTTATTCCAGCACACCAATTTGGCTTTCGAGAAAGCCATGGAACAATAGAGCAAGTCAACAGACTAACTACAGAAATACGGACTGCATTCGAGCTTCGGGATACTGCAGTGCGGTATTCCTTACGTTGCACAGGCTTTCGACCGAGTCTGGCTTGATGGCCTTATGCATAAAATCAGAACGATCCTGCCGGGAAACAGTCACAGGATACTTGAATCGTAGAGCCTTCGTCGTGAGATGCAGCACTACAACATCCGACGACTACGCTATAGAGGCTGGAGTTCCCCAAGGTAGCGCCCGTGGTCCAACTCTATTTCTCCTCTATACCGCATATATACCCACGAACGAGCGACCAACTACTTCTATATTCGGAGACGATACGGCGATCATAAGTCGGTCCAAATGCCCAATTCAGGCAACAGCACTACTAGCTGATCATCTCCTTGTAGTGGAGAGGTGGTTTTCAGACTGGCGTATAAAAATATATGCGCAAAAGTGTAAACACATAACGTTTACTCTTAACAGACAAACGTGTCGCCCGCTAACCCTGAATAACACGACACTTCCACAAGCTGACGATTTAACGTACCTTGGCATCCACCTAAACAGGAGACTTACATGGCGGAGCCATATCGAAGCTAAGAAAAATCACCTAAAACTAAAATTAAACAGTCTCCATTGGCTTATAAACGCGCGCTCCCCCCTCTGCCTGGACTTCAAGGTCCTGCTCTACAATTCAACGCTTTAGCCAGTCTGGACCTACGGCTCTCAATTGTGGGGAAACGCGAGCAGCAGCAACATCGACATTATTCAGCGAGCACAATCAAAAATCCTGAGAACTATTACTGGGGCACCTTGGTATGTTCGGAACGACAACATCCACAGAGATCTTGGCATTCTACCCGTAAAAGATGAAATATCTAAACAAAGAGCGTCCTACCACACCAAGCCAACTTCTCATCCAAACCAGCGCGCCAGGGGCCTAGCCAGGGTTTCCAACCGGACCCGATTGCAACGCAATGACCTTCCAGCTCAGCAATAGTTATTAGAGCCCCTAAATCTCCCGCCAGTCACCTTGACTGTCAGATAGTTTTTTAATTTAAGATTCTATATACTTATGGTTAGTCTCAATTCAGAGAAGATCCAATAAAAAATATGCAAAAAGTTAAAAAAAAAAGTATTAACCCCGGAATTATTCCTCGTTGAAAAACAGCTCTAAATAGCTTTGGTCATATTTCGGCAGGTACCAATTATTCCTTCAGAAATCGATCTCAGGCAGAACATCATTTAATGTAGTCTCCACTAGAAATACGAAGTACGTACATTTTTTTTAGATTAAAAAATGTTGAACTCATTTTGTAGTTTCGTGGAACTTTAAATCTATTTCGAGTGAGTGGCTTAAAGATTGAATCTATTTCCTACTATAGAACTCTTACTCTCAAAATCGTTTTTGGCCCAACAACTTTAGTACTGAGCATCTATTAAAATCATTTGTGTTTAAGACACTAAGGTTATGATTTGTGCTTCATAAGATGTAATGGTTTGCAATTAAAGGGTTAGTAAGGGGGATGGTGTGACAGTAAAAATGTTGAATGTATCTTTATTTTATCAGTTTCGTTGCGAATGGCAACTAGCCTGGTAAAAAACCCACGTGTAGCTCCCAGTTTATGCAATCGTGGAGTGCAGACTCCTTTTTGCATCGCAGCGAAATTCTTGGTGAAGATTCTATGGACAAGTCAACCTTCGTGGCACAACAATTTGTTTTTGTGGGCACGGCAGCTAAAGCTGCGGTGACTGTGCTCAGACGCCACGCTCTGGTTCATCGCGAAAACGAGTGAAACTAAGATCAAAAGGCAACAGTTGCAATTTGTTGATCTTCCAAATTAGCACTGCTAGGAATTCAATTTCAATCATAAGCTTAATAAAAATAAAATAAAATCAGACATCCGTTCCCCGTATTTGAACCTAGTGCCTCCTGGCTGCAAGGTGCACTTCTTGCCCACTGGGCTTCGACTGCTTCTGTGCAACCTCTTCTAAATGGTTTTGTTTACTGGAAGACGGTAAAGCAGTGCCAAACAATGCACAGCTTCCAATATGCCTACATTGTCCACTTCGAATCCGAATTTGACATTCATGGCTAAGACACAAAAGACTATGACTATTCTCATTACAACAATCTAGCTGCATTTATAAAACCAGCTCCATCAACGCCCCACCTTTACCACCCCAAGACATTGAACCCGAGCTGAAAGCCATAGCTGGTGACGATGAAGATTGGTGGACCAAAAGTAATATCAAACGCTTTCCAGAATATAGGTCTGCCAATTAAGGAATGACCCTGATCAGGCCAATACCAGCATCTGCTTAGGCCGCTGCAGCAACAACAGCAACGTGTTTGTTGAACTAGAGCCATCTTCAACCAACAAGGGAATTCATGAAGTCAAGACTCTATGTCGCCAGCGTGTTCAAGTGGAATTACCCTACAAAAAGGATGCCAAGATTTCAACTATACAAAGAACAAATGTTTTCTGCATCATAACTGTGTGAGATGTGGTCAGAAACATGCCAAAGAGGCCTGCGAACGAGATATTCATCCTGCTAAATGTGTAAATAGTGGTGAAAATCACGCAGCAAATTAAAAGGGCTGTGTTGTCTAACAGCAGACAGTAAGACGTCAAAAAAATCTTCCATCCTCCAAAAATCCTCTACAAAAAGGACTACTGTTCGATCGGATGTCGTAGGAGCTTTGTCATACGCAAATGTCACCAATGGTCATTCTCGACAGTAAACTCAACAGGGTGGCCGACTAGGGGTGCAGAAACATTGAGTGAAACATCGATGACATCGATGTTTTCAAAACATCGAAACCATCGATGGTTCGTGACCACCATCAATGTTGACACTTGCGACCCCTTAAAGTATTGGGAGGTATGATTTTCTAATAATTATGTCAAACATGTTAAATAAGAAATACTTTTTACAGATGACTGATGACAACGAATTAAATTTGTTTGCAAAAAAATATTTCTGTGTACAAGCCTCGTCCTGTGAGTCTGAAAGGGTGTTCAGCAAAGCTGGACGAACTGTATCTGATCACAGAACCAGGCTTAAACCTGAAGTTTTTGATCAACTTCTTTTCCTCAACAAAAATAGACACTTTAAATGATCTCAAATAAACCTCATTGTTATCGTTTGTACTGTTTTGCCTTTTATTTTTTTTTTTAAACATCGATGTTTCACTCTATGTTTTTTTTGAAAACATCGAAAACATCGATGGGCACGAACATCGATGTTTCTGCACCCCTATGGCCGACCCCATTTGCAGCAACCTGCGATCCAGCACCAGAATCAATTCCCTCCACTGGAAACAAGACGTAGGGGGCCTAACCAGCAACATAAACTAAAGGATCACCCTTGGTTACAGCCACAAACCATACAGACGACAGCCCTTGACCAACAACAATACCCAGCAACAATGAAATCTCCAGCAATTCCAAAACGATCAGCAATAGAAAAAACCTCCAGATGATGATGTATAACATACCTCTTACCCCAAATAGCGTCAGGATCTGCACAAGCACTCGCTGGTCTCGACTCTGCCTTTCCAGCCAAACCATGAGTTAAATTGGACTCAAAATCGGTGTGTGGAACGCCGACGGCTTGACTAACAAATCACTCCAGATGGAGCTTTTTGTAAAGCAAAATCATATCCACGTTATGTTGGTCAGCGAAACTCACTTCTGTTCTAGATCATACTACCAGCTTAAGGGATATGACGTTCATCTGTTAAACCATCCTGCTGATCGCCATCGCGGAGGATCAGTTCGCTAGTATAAACGGTGGACGTGTATTTTATCGTTCCCCCATCTGATCATATTTTACCCGTGTAAACTACACCGTTTGAACTGATCTTGTGTCATTCTGACTAATTTTCGGTGTTCGTTATTATAACGAAAAGCTTTGAACATATAAAACAGTGACTTATAGGTATTTCGCATTATTATATTATCTGAAATCGTTTTGCGTGTTTGCTTTGTTCTACTCTATTCTTGAGTTTACCGTAAACTTCTACACTTGTGTTGTTGTTGATGCATTTGCTTGCTCATCCTTTCGTCGCAAACACTTACATACGCGTAAAGCTTATCACCGACCCAACTGCAAGCTGCGCATTCTACATCTAAGTGGTTTTTCTACGCGTATATATCAGACAACAACAAAACAATTTAGTATGACTGCCTGCTGCATCAAGTCTTGCCTTTTTAATGGTAAAATCACCTATCGATATCCCACAATTGGTTGCTGGCTGTGTGACAACATTGCTCACCCAAAATGTGCCGACCTTGGGCACAGTGCTGGCCTAATTGCAGAGCGGACTAAATCTAATTCTAACCTGGATTGGACCTGCCCCAGTTGCCATTTTTTTTTTTTTTTTTCGCGCGGAGTCCCACGGCCCACTTACCCGCCCAACCGACCGAGGGGCGCAGCCGTGTATCGTACGGCACGATTCGCGATAAGATAGACGCGAGATAGGAAAATAAAGGTAAAGGTCCGGGGAAAAAAGTAATAGTTAGATCAATCTTGTGCCAATGAAGCAAGTATCAATCGTTTTAGGAGCGGCAGAGAGTCAAGATTTGATATTACAGGAAAAAGTCTATTATAGTCAGAACATAATACTCTGAAAGGCTCATGCAAGGCATAGTTAGATCTACAATGATTTAAAATTAGGGGAAAATAATTTCTAGTTAATCTACTTGGCACAGAAAAGTTTAGCCGACTTAACAAGTCGGGGCAGTCAATATCACCATGTATAAGGTTATAAATAAAGATAGTACCAAGCATCGTTCTACGGTTGGCTAGGGGTGGTAAATTAATCAAAAGAATTCTACTTGAATAAGAAGGTAAGATAAGATTTGCATCCCAGTTTAGGCGCCGTAAAGCAAAAAGAAGGAAGTTTTTTTGTACAAATTCAATACGACCAATATGTATTCCGTATTGTGGACTCCAGACGGGAGACCCATACTCCAGAATCGGACGGACTAGCGAAATAAATAAAGTTGTAGTCAAATAAGGATCATCGAATTCTTTTGACCACCTTTTAATAAATCCAAGCACTCCTCTGGCTTTATTAACCATGGACGAAATGTGATTAGAAAATTTTAGTTTAGGGTCCAAGAGAACGCCAAGATCGTTTACAAGAGTTATTCTATCCAAAGAGCTGCCACTTAACGTGTAAGTCGCATATATCGGATTGGCCCGATAAAAAGTCATCAGCTTGCATTTGGAACCGTTTAAATTTAGAAAATTATCTCGGCACCAGTTTTGAAAATTATCTAGATCGGATTGCAAGATTAAATGGCAGGAAATGTCCTTATACTGCAGGCACAACTTAACATCATCTGCTTACATAAGTACGCGAGAATGACTTATAATTGAGGGAAGATCGTTAATAAATAATGTAAAAAGTAACGGACCCAGATGGCTCCCTTGTGGGACACCGGAGGTAACACGGAGAATTTCAGAAATTAAATTTTTAAAAAGGACCCTTTGTGACCTGCCATTTAGATAACTTGAAATCCATTTAAGCAGATCAACTGGAAAACCTAAAAGGTCAAGTTTTTGAATGAGAAGTAAGTGATTTACAGAGTCAAATGCTTTACTAAAGTCAGTGTAAATGACGTCTCTTTGAAAACTACTATTGAAGCCTTTTATCACAAATGAAGTGAGCTCTAGAAGGTTTGTGATTGTGGATTTACGTTTTATAAATCCGTGTTGACACGGAGAAATGATTGATCTGCAAAGGTGCTGCAAATGAGGAGTACTAATTTTTTCAATAAGCTTAGGAATAGCTGACAACTTAGAAATACCTCTGTAGTTACTGGCTTCTAACTTGTTACCTTTTTTGAAAAGAGGAATAACAAATGATTCCTTCCAAATATTTGGGAATTGGGAGGTTTCTAGAGATAAGGTAAACAACTTGTGAAAAGGTTTGCACAGGGCCTTAGCGCCTTAGCACGCACCCAGGAATACCATCGGGCCCTGGCGAATAAACAGGCTTAATACGAAGAAGATCCAAAAGAAGAGAGCTTTCTGTTAAAGTGGGACAGAATATGAGGTTTGACTTGGACATGGTGTAAGAATAAGGCTGTGATGAATAATCTAAAGTAGAGTAAGTCGTTTGAAAAAATTGGGCAAATAAATCGGCTATTGCCTGATCTGTGGTTGCCGTCATGTTTTCGAACGACAGCGAGGAAGGAAAAGAATTAGATTTACGCTTGGTGTTAACAAAATTATAAAACTGTTTCGGGTCCTGAGAGAACTGGACCTTACAACGGTTTATGTAACTATTATAACACTGAGCATTAAGCACGGTAAATCTTGACCGAGCACTTAAATATCTAGTAAAAACAGATTGAGAACCGGTATTTTTTTATTTCCTAAAAAGTCTGGACTTTACATTTCTTAAGTGTGTTTAGCAAAGAGTTGCTAAACCAAGGTGATTTATTGGAAGTTGATGGATAGTACCACGGAACACAGGAATTAAAAAATGAGTTTATTGCAGTGTAAAAAACATTAACTGCATCGGACATATTAATGCATAAGTGAAGATCAGACCAATTAAAGCCAGAAATAAAATTATTTAGCCTCAGAAAGTCTGCCTTGCGAAAACAATGCATTCGTTTGGATTTTTCTGATTTTTCTTCTATAACTCTACCCGTATCAAATGAAAGTTCGATTGTTGGGTGATATGGATCTTCAGGTTGCGTGAGTGGTGCTACTCTGGACAGAAACACACCTTCAGGATTTGATACAAAACACAAATCAAGTAGGCGACCTAATGAATTTCGAACATGGTTTACTTGAGATAGAGATATGTCAAGCAGGCCATCAATAAAATCATGCTGTGCTATAGGTAGTAAGACATTCGATCCATCCTCAATAGACCAAGTAACTCCAGGTATATTAAAATCACCTAGAACTATCAACTGATCCCTATCGGAAAGCTTATTTTCAACGGACTTAATAACAGATAGGTGATTTAAATAATCAGGAAGTTCAGACAACGGCGGAATATATGGGCAAGTTATGTGTATAACTTTACACAAATAAATTCAATGGTATTGAATTCATCAAAAAATAACTCCTCAGACGGGAAGTTTGAATCAACTCCAATGAAGACTCCACCTCCCCGTCTAGAGGGACGGTCATACCTTATTCTTACCTGGAAAAACTTCGAGCTAAAGATCTGTTTAACCGGTTTCCTGTGAACCAAACTGAGATAGGGCTTTACTGTTACCTGCATTCTGATAGGAAAGAAGGAGGTTAGAAGTTAGTTTTTTGAAATTGAAATTGGTACATTGGTTTGGCCTCGGCTAGGAAGTTTTACTCCCACGGGCCCCTTCTTCTTTATCTTAGCCTCGAACTCTTTTACAACCATATTATCCGGCCAAAAGTCGCCCGAGCATATGGCTTCAAAAAGCTCGTTAGGGACAGTTATCTTGAAAGATGAAATGTCTCTAGCTTAAGAAAACTTAAAATTTTCCACCTTTACACTATTACAATGGGCTTTAGTTTTGTCTTGTATATAAGACAATACATCAGAAGATGTTTGATCAGGGGAAAGCCGAGAAACGAAAATTTGTTTCTTTAGTGGAACCACTAAAAGGGATTTTGGTGGAGCAGACATTGTTTCTGCAAAACCAACTTGAGCCGGTTGTCCGGACTCAGTAGTCCCTTGTGGTGGAGATGCTACATTCTGAGAGATAGGTGGATCCCCTAATTGTGAAACCACTACGGACAAATCGGAATTCTTAGAAGTCCCTGGTTGCATGCATTCTGTAACGGATTGTTCGGATACCGAATCTTTTTTAGCTGCTGGTCTTAGCAACATTTGAGGGTTTGCTGAAATCAGCGCCGGAATGCTCTGTTGTTCTTTTGATTTCGGTTGCGGGGTGTTCCCCTTTTGCTCCTTACCACCAGCGTCCTTTTTGCGCTTAGGGGGCTCTTTTAATAGCTTACGACTATTAAACTGCAAGTCCAGCGCAGAGAAGAGATCCTCAGCTCGGCGAAAACTATCTCTAGCAACTCCGAAACAGCTAATCAGCCCCATCAGGCCGCTTTTAGTTTGGCGCATGAACGATTTCAGCTCGTTCGCAACCTCGACACAAGCATCACAACTAAACTGCAAATTGGGCCCCTTTGAAAGGTCATCACTTGTCCGGCCAGTAAAACCGGCGCACTTGGTGTGCACCATATTTTCACACAGCCAGCAAGTCATATTAGACTGGTCAGCCCTGATTGCGAGGCTGCATTTTTTTGCAGAAGCAGACAAAATTTTCATTATTCATTTTATTTATTGGGACCACTGTACCAAGAAAGCGAATTGAAATTTATAAGCGAGCAGTTATAAGTACCGCAAGAGCGCAGAAACTGCACGCTTATAACTTTCAAAGCAAAGAGAGCAAGAGAGCGGGAGCGTAAATAAGTTAAAGTGCATGCACAAAAGAGAAATGGCGGGGATATAAGAAAAGAAAACACAGATAAGAATTACGAAAACTAAAACAATTTATTAGTATTAATACAAAAGTGCTATCGCGAAGCGAACGGAGTTTAAATTTATGTTTAAATAACCGGAAGAAAATTAAAATTGTTTTGATAAAACCCACCGATGGGAATAAACGAAAACAAAATACAAAATTCGAAGCGCAGGAAAAAAACACGACCGATCACTTTGAAAGTCAAAGACGAAAATGAATATTAAAGTCAATATTATGGCTTGCATTAGGCAAACCGATCTGGAGTACCAGTCCTTATTGGCCGGATTTAAGGACTTATTTACTCGGTTTGAAAAGGCTGAATCCAACTTTAAAGGCCGTTTGGCTACCAGGGAGGCCTCTACTGATGTTGCTGACGGCTGCAAGTCAGACGCTTCCTCTGGACATACTCCTGCAGCTGCTTATTCTGGACCACCAGATCGAGTCGCACCTTCTGATCTGCAACTCATCAACAATGACCTGGCATCTACGCCGCGTGCTGCTGCAGCTAGCTCTAGTATAATTTTGATGCCTTCTAATACGAACATGAGATCATCGCAGTCAACCTTATCTGGAGTCGCCCATATGGAACCTAAGCCCTTATCGGGCGTTGCACAAAAAAAGCTCATTTTTGTCTCGCGCCTTAATCCTGGTGCTTCTGAAGATGACGTCAAAAACTTCCTGAGCAGGAAACTGAATGTTTGAATCTAAGTTCAAGTTTAAGCGAGACGTGAAATATCTTCGTTTAAAATTTGACTTCCTGAGGAACATCTTAATAAGGTCGATGTTTCTTTATGACCTAAACATGTTATTGTTCACAGTATGTAAACATGTCTAATCCTGGTTCACGGGCCTCAGATTCCTTCAACCAACATTCAAAAAATAAACAATTCTTTTTCCCTATACTACCAGAATGTTCGCAGCTTATTGGGCAAACTTAGTAAACTGCACGTCAACAGTGTCTCCTTCGATGCCAATGTGATTGCTTTTACCGAAACGTGGCTTAATTCCTCTGTGTCTGACTGCGAAATATTTGCTGGTAGCTATGTTATATATAGATGTGACCGCTCAATGCGTCTTGGCGGTGGTGTTCTTATTGCCGTCAAGTCCGATCTTGCCTCTCAACGATAATTGGTACGGACAGCATATTAGAGTTGTGGTAGGTCGGATAAAGTTTCATGATTATTTCGTTATTTATTATATCATGCTCGTATATTCCCCCTCGTTCTGATATTAGCCTCTACCTTCAGCATTTGGCTCAAATACAGAGTAATCATTCAACTCTCGGCTATAACGATCATCTTATTGTAATGGGCGACTTTAACCTCCCTGACATTTCCTGGATGATTCTGATAAGGTTGTTCACGGTCTTATTGATCTTTCATTGGGACAACTGAACTCAATCTTGAACTGCTCTAGAAAAGTTTTAGACCTTATTTTTGTCTCAGAGTTCGCCATTGCATTTGTAACTCGAATTAGCCCTCTCTCCCATCCTGAAGACGCTTACCATCCTACACGTGAGGTTACTTTAAAAGCTTCAGATCCATTACTGTCATGTTCCAAAATCGAACCAGCATCTTTTCGCTGTTTTCGAAGAGCTAAATTCGCAGGAATGAATAGGCATTTATCGGAACTCGACTGTTTTTTTTATGGATTCAAATGATGATCCTTTACATATTGTAGAACAGTTTTATGGTATTCTCTATTCTGCTTTCGATACGTTCGTTCCCTCATTTCCCTCTGCAAACGCGCCTTATAAGCCCCCTTGTTTAAATTTAAGGGCTCCAAGTTGACCATTCGATGTATCTAATAGCTCGTTCAAATTTCTTAGTCCACAATACAATAGTTACCTAAACCGTTGAACCATCAGTTATTATTAAAAAAACTAACATTACTAGGATTCCCGATCATGTTGACTAAGTGGATTTCAACATACCTTTCGAACCAAACTCAGAGAGTAGCTTTTAAAAGCACAATCTCAAACTCTGTTCACGTGAACTCTGGTGTTCCGCAAGGGAGTTTTCGTAAATGACTTGCCTCAAGTAGTTCTCTCTTCTTATGTTATGATGTATGCTGAAGACGTACAACTTTGTTTGCCATTATCTAACCCCAATTCCCATGATCTCTTGCAAACCGATCTGAACAACCTTCATTCTTGGTGCATCCAGAATTTGCTGTTTTTAAACAGCTCGAAATGTAAATTGATGTCCTCTTATCGGAAGAGGCTTCTCCTCACGTCATATTCTATTGTCTCGAATGATCTTGAACGCATAAATTCCTTAACAGACCTTGGAGTGTTATTCAAACACAACTTAAACTTCTCTGATCAGATTGGCACTATTCGACTGTTCCTTGGACTCTGGTGTGTACCAGTGAATCCATGTTTCGTCGGCGGTTACGAAACGACGCAGAAACTCCTTCGGTTTGCGTTTAAACAGCGCCAAACACGGCTCTAAAGTGGTCTCACGGCTGCGTTTGTTGTCCGGAGTGAGCAAACGCGGCACCCATCGCGCCGACAGCTTTCTCATGCCCAAAATTTCATGCAGGATATGACCCACGCAATCTTTTGTTATGCCTACTGTCTCAGCTATCTAGCGTATCTTCAATCGGCGGTCTGCCAATACGAGATCGTGGATTTTTGTCACGTTATCCTCCGTGGTAGCCGTTTTCGGGGACACCTGGGCGTGGCTCATCAAAAACCGACGTACACAGCATCCAAGCGCTCTTTTTCGCAGCGCGATTTCCCTTCCAAAAACAAGAATCGAATCACAGACCGATATTGCTCTTTCTCCATTTTTCTAAAATCCGCGGACACGTCCGATTCCACACGCAGTCAAAACAAAACTACGAGTCCGATTCGGCGGAAATTGACAGTACCGTCCACGAGAATTTCTCTTGCGATAGTGACGCCATCGGGCAGTGAGGCTAAGTACTTATCGGACTGCCCTCGTAACTATGCCTTGCATGAGCCTTTCAGAATATTATGTTCTGACTTTAATAGACTTAACGAATAATACTAGCTTCATTGGCACAAAATTGATCCAACTATTATTTTTCCCCGGACTTTTACCTATATTTTCTTATCTCGCGTCTATCTTCTCGCGAATTGTGCCGTACGATACACGGCTTGGTCGGTTGGGCGGGGCAGTGGGTCGTGAGACTCCACGCACAAAAAAAAAAAAAGTAAGTTATCTTTGGAAGCCAAGATTAAAACTTTAAAAAAATTCAGAAGAATCCTTGGAAGGAAAAACACTTAAGAAGCTAACCATAGTTAGGGTATAATCTCAAAACAATAAAATAGCTCAAAATTAAATTAAACAAGTAAGGAAACCTAACTTCGGGCGGAGCCGAAGTTAATATAACCCTGCAGAATATTCTGTAAATTATATTCTCCAAAACTTTTCATATGATGCATTCTTAATAGTCATAAAAAATGCCAACTTCCTAACTTTAAAAACACCAAAGTTATTGCATTTGCAATCGTTCAGCTATATGACATTCGATATCTTTAAAACTGAGATACTAGTTCGCGTAGAAACAGGCAGACGGACAGACAGACGGACATGCTTATATCAACTCAGGACGTGATCCTGATCAAGAATATATGTACTTTTTAGGGTCAGACCAAAATTATAATACCCTCTGCAAGGGTATAAAAACACCCATAATGTCAGATCATCATATACCGCTCCGATAGATCTTCTGCAAACCTTAAACACTGCACATAACCAGATGTCAGGAGTCTAAATAATGAATCATTGGGAGGGTGGGGCGTTAAACCTTAAAGACATCCTTGAAATAAAAACATAAAAGTTCCCGATGATGAAGACAGCAGAAAATACAATATCCAGTAGTCACTACTCAGGGAGAATGTAGAATGAGCCCACGATAGAAACTTGAGTTATATTTCACTGATTTGCAAGAACTTTTCTTGACTTCCTATTTTTACATAGAACAACAAAATATTTTAGACTTTGAACTTATAAGACTACAATTCCCCGTAAATACTGTTGTCTAAATTCGGTAAACAAATTACAACGATAAACTTTATGTCAGTTATGTGTGGGCGATCTAGAACGGTAAGCAATCAAATCCATTTGGTTCTCGAAGCAAAATTAAAAAATTTTTTTTTTTTTTAATCTTTTGCAGTCCTTGTGGCAGGACTCTAGGTTCACGACGAACGCTTCCGCCCTTGCCTTTTCTCCGCAAACTTAATATGTAGGAGTATAGCTTGCTTGCTGTTGGACTTGCGTTGACTGCTTGTCGTTCCCCGATGTCCTCGCTCTGCTCATGTCCTGGCTCTGCTCTCCACTTCTCTTTTTGTTAGGCTCTGGCGAACTCGCCGAGCAATACGCCAAGCTCAAATCGCTACAAGAATTCCAACAAAGCGCCTGGACTTAGCTACCTGTGTCTCAATTCGGAGACTTCAACTCTTAGTCCCGTACGTCTCGATGTAGCAATTTTGCTACTGACGTTGCTTGATGTGTGTTTTTCAAGTCCATATCTGGCAACGAGAAGGCCTCTGCTTTTCTAATCATTTGGCTAATCGATGGCTTTGCAGTCTTGGCCATATCCCCGAGTGTTTCCTACAGGTTGCCCCCTCTGCCACAAAGGCGTTCAGGGCATGGCTCACATGAGCCATTGGTATCTCCGTCGTGAAATACCGTTCCTCGGGCCCGATTTTGGTGTTTGGGCGGCGGCCTTTAAGAGCCTCCTCACCATTTCCACGCCGCAGTCCAAGGTGACCGTGGGCTCCAGTGTCGGGTCCTCTGCCTTGGCCTTCAAGCGGAAAGGCGTTCGCCTGACCTCTGACCATTCTTGCCCTGGGTCGGATCCTGCCGTGGCTTGTGCCGCCATCCTTCTCATCGCCTCAGCTCGTGTTATGCGTGTGCTCATGATGATATTTTTAATTGAAGTATTCCCTTCTTTCTTTTTTCTTTTCGACGATCCCGTTATTTCCCTCAGAACTTTCCTTCTTGCTTTCTATGTTGTGCATAATAATTCTATAATCGTGCATCTTCGTGCCGTTATTTCTTTGGCGTTGGCTTGTTCCATGGAGCGTTAACAGTCCGTGTTTCGCAGTTGCTTCGCTTACTTTGTGTCTCCCTGATTTCCTGTGGTTCGGGATTGCTATGTGCTCTTTCGCTAAGTGGTCCCAGTTGCGGTACGATGTCTTCGTGACGGTTGGTGGAAATAATATACTTCGTAAGTGGGATAAGGATGTCTCAAGGGCAGCGTTAGTTCGACTTTGTGAACATAGATAGCTCGACCTGTAGCTACTCCGTGTCGGAAGCCGAAAACGTGACTTCTGGAGGGAACTCACAGAGATGGGTCTGAATTACGAAAACAGGGCCGGCTCAATGATCATGATTCATATATATTAATGTCAGGTTGATATTATTATCTTCCATATTTAATTACGCAGATTGTATACGGCGAATAAACTTGATCACGCCACTGCCAACTTAAAAGTGTCCGCCAACATTCTAGCATACCGAAAATGCTCTCCAGAAAAAGCTGCAACGAACATACTTCAATCTCTGTCTCTCGCAGTGGCTCAAGCATACACGCACAACAATCGTAGTGTGTATCTCTCTTTCAAACCTCTATCCTCACGCAACATCTCTCTCTCAAACCTCTAACCTCACGCAACATCTCTCTCTCATGTTCGCATCGAACTATCCTGACCATCTGGCGAATAGAAGGATCAAAGTGTACTAACAAACAACCGTTATAGTGTAGAGACAAGAAATGTCACTTGGTACGCGTATTTTATTTAAGTCTATTACACTGACTACCATAATTTAATATCCGACATATACATACTTATATATATATACATACATATTTTATGCATAAATATTTCATGTATATTCACCCGTGGCCTATAGTAGTAGGTGTCCATTAAAATTCCATTCCATAACTGTGTAGTCTGGCCACGTTGCAGGTTCCTTCTCTAAGACCTCTGATCCATGCACTGCTTCCTTAAACATTCTGGGTAACGCATCTGCCACGACATTTTGCTTCCCTAGTGGTAACAGACCTCGAACGAGTATGGCTGCATTGCCAATGCCAATCTGGGCTCATTAATGTATGGTGTTCGGTTATAAACACGAAATGGTATCCTTATCTTGTGTATTTCCCAGTTAATCGCCAATAATTTTTTTCGGTGGCCGAATATCTCTGTTCTGGCTTTGTCAGCCAGCCGGAGACTGGTTTTTTTTTGTATTCATAAATTACATACATAGACAAAAATAAATATATATATGATATCCAGACTTGCGGGAATGCCGTGAAGTATTGCTTCGCAAGGCTGGCTGGCCTGTTTAGGGCCTCTCGTTCCTTATGCGTTCTAGCCGCCTCAGTTCCGTCTTGACTTCCGCAGCCAGACTGCATACAGCTGTCCAGTTATCCTGACTCTCCAGCATACTAGGTACAAGTCCCTCCACTGTGATCGGGGTCTCCAGGATTTGTTCAGCTCTTAGGCGTTCTTCTCCGAACCTCACACAAGTGGTTAGTGCGTGTTCGGCATTTTCCACTGTACCGCAAGCATCGCAGATTGGGCTTGTCTCGTGGCCAAAGTGATGTAAATACTCTTTAAAGCATCCATGTCCGCTCAGCACCTGTGTCAGATGGAACTGTTTACCCAAGCCGCTATATTGGGGATGAGTCGGTGCGTCCACCGGCCGGTTTTTGCCCTATCCCATCTTTGCTGCCAGTTTTCAAGGGACTTTGTTCTTGACCTTAGTTTTGCCAAGCGGTGGTCCACCTGTGTATCAGCTACCTTTCCCGCTTCGAAGTTCTCATTGGCCTCCACAACTACGAGCTCGACTGGTGTTACTCCACTGATGACCAGAATGGCCTCTGTAGCGACCGTGCGGAAGGCGGAGGCTATCCTAAGAGCTCCTATTCTGCAGTCCGACTCTATACCCTTTGCGTAGCTCTTTTTGTTGTCGCCTCGGCCCTCCTGCGCTGGGAAAAGGTGCTTTATTATCTCTCCCAGTTTCTCGGAGCCTGTTGGGGTCACGTTTTTAACGGCGTTGGTTTTTTTCATTACCACCTTGTAGGCCTTTCCCCGCAAGTCGTTTTCTGCTTCATCGCAGAGTTGCAGGAAGCACAGCTTTTTGCTGCTTTTTATTTTCCGCTTTAAGATCTTCCTCTTTTGGGTGAAAACTTCGCTGAGTATATGGAAGGCTTCGGTTCCGCGGGCCCTATGGTAGCGCTTATGCATTCACGGCGTGCCTCCTCAATCGCTTGGTTCCACCAGTAGACTGGCTTGCGCCCCTTGAAGCTTTTACTGCGCTGTATGCTGGCGTCGCAGGCTTCCTTGACCTTTTCCATCAATGCCCGTTCGTTGTCCGCTAATTCCATCCCTTCCAGGGCCGCTCTAAATGCTGGTATGTCGAGCGTATTTTCTTTGTAGTGTCCTCGACCAATTGTCGGTGTGGCGGTTCTTCTCGTGCGGAAGGTGCTTATAATTGCACTATGGTCGCTCGCCGTGTAGGTCTCGCTAATTTCCCAGGTCGCCGTCGCCGCCAAGCTTGCGCTTACGTAGGTGAGGTCGATTATGGACTGCGCTCCCGCTCTCCTAAATTTAGGGGTGGAACCCCTGTTTTATAGGACAACGTCCAGCGATGCGAACGTCTCAGTGACCACTCTTCCTCTGGAGTTTGTTGAGGCTGACTCCCACTCCGTTGACCACGCATTGAAGTCCCCAGCAATAATCGCAGGCGAGTGTGCTCTTATGTCGATTGCCAGGCTGTCTATCGTCTCGCTAAATTCCTCTAGTGTCCAGCTGGGTGGAAAGTAGCAGCTAAAATCCAAATGTCTTTAAGCTTCGCCCTTACGTAGCCTGTTGATGCTTTCACGCATGCTAGATGTTGCCCACATGTTCAGATTGCTGTTTTTCCCGATTGATCCGTGACCCACGTGTTGGATCTAATTGCTTTGTAGGGTTCGCTCAGAATTGCAGGTCTATTTTGAGCTCGGAATTGCAGCTCCCTATTGCAGCTTCTGGCCTCGTGGTCTTTTCCACCACACTTGAAACATGCTCCACGCAAGTCCGTTTTTTCCGTGCAGTTCGACGAGATATGGCCGAACGCGAGACACTTATAGCAGCGTTTTGGCGAAAAATGGGTTTAATCCGGCAGATCACCCATCCAATCCTTATTTTCCCCAGGTTTACCAACTTGTTCGCTGTGGGTGTTGGCAACATTAACGTGGCTATCTGCAGGCCGTTTCTGCTGGCTCTCAGCGACTTTACGGCCTCCTCAGAAAGAGGGGTATCGCCTAGCTTACTATTTAGAGCTCCCACTATCTCCTCCTTGGTTGTAACTTCATCTAAGTCCATGACCTCAAGCCTGGTTTGCTTGGTCAGCGCTGTGGTCTGGAGACTTCTTCAGTTGCAGCAGAAGATCTCCTTGGCCGTCTTTCGGATGGTCTGTACGTCCCCACTGACGTGTTGTAGCGTGGAGTCTCCTTTAACGGCCTTGAGAAGTTCCGCGTAGGTAATCTCCCCCGACTCTTGCAACCACGTTGGCTTCTGGTCTGGCCCTGGGCTGCCTTTTTGAATTTCCCTTAGGGTTTCTGTCAGCTACTTGCTGGAAATCTTCGTGTCGCTTCTCTTGTAGCCGTTCCCGATGTACCCTCTTCATTGGTGGCGTACATTTTTTGGCCTGCAGTTGGCTCCCTTGCCCTTTTCGGTGTCGCTACTATCCTTTCTTTGCCACACAGCTTATTGTCACGCTGTTCGGCTCTCGGTGTGGTTTGCGTGGCACTTTCCTGCACACCTTTCCTGTGGCTTCCCCTGCTTGATGGAGGCCACTGCCGTTTTTATGGTCCTGTGGTCCTTAAACGGAAGGGAGGGGCCATTCACGGCATGGCCTGTTTTCGCAATAACGTCCTCCAGGGACGTGATTGCCTCCGCTTGTTTTGGCTGCTGTTCAACATTATGCTGAGCCTGCAGCGTTGGCGATCTGGTCATCGCTGAGCTTTTTATGAAGGGGTTCGCCTGGGCCATTGGTCTTTCAACGTCCGCGACAGGGGTTCCCTTGCTGGTCTCAGATTTCTCCTAGACTTTCTAACGATGCGGGTTATACCGCCCCTTTTCGGTCCCCAGAGCCCCGTTGTCGGATCCTTGACTTGCTGCCCCTAATTCCCCTATCTAGACTAGTAAAGAAGTTCGGCCTTTGCTTTTGAACTCTACGCTTCAACCCTTTCAAAAGCTGACTGCTACGAGTTAAATATCTTCTATTGGTTGAGCTCGGTCTAGAATTGTGAAAATTTTTCCTAGCTGATAGTAGCGGCTGGTTTCTGTTACCGATTCTGGCTGTGGTTTGAACGCTTTCCAGAACTATCGGAGTGATCAGCTGTTTGTCCAGTTGCCGAAAAAGGGAAACGCGCAAATCGCCCGCGGGAAAACTTTGTTTTTGTTTTCCCAGTGGGAAGAGAGCGGGAGAAAACAGAGTCTTGGTGACCCCTATCCCCTCTACCCTCGGTGGAGCACTAGTTTTAATTGATCTAAGCGCTAAAATATGGTGTACTCAACGCACAGAGCCACCCTGGTACGTACCGCCTCCTATGGGGATCACGCTGTTCACTTTGTTTACCTTTTCAGGGCTGTTTAAGGCTTTCCAATTGGAAAAACTCAGGAGGTAATTGAAAATACGTCTACACTCACTGATTGCTGACTACTTCTGCAGCTTCCGGCTGGTGCACGAGATCATGTGTTCGCCGTTCCTAATCCACAGTCACTGACGTCATCACGTAGTAGGAAGGTTTTAATGAAGTGGGCAAGCTAGGACCATTAGCTTATACGTCAAACTCGCTAACGCCTTTTCTTAGTCTGGCGATTCTGTTTGCATGTGCCCTGCATATCAAACTTCTTGTTGTCGATGGCGTCACGCACTCCTCTATTGCCTTAAAGCTTGCGAGCACACGACGACAATTGAAATTCATTACGGGTGCAGGTTCCCGGTCGGTGGCGTGGGCTCTCTGTACCCGCTCAGATCCCGTTGGCCCTTGTAATTTCCGTGCTATGTGTCTAGCCATTTTGGACCTTGAGCATGTTTTCCTTATGTCGATCTTGTCCTGTTATGCCTCGGTTTAGTGCTTGTCAAGGCTCTTGTTGTCTCCCATAGCTTCTTGTTGATTGTCGAGGCTTTCAGTAATTTGCTGGTGGCAGCTGAGGTCTCCAGATGTTCTCTGATGGTTGTATCTAGAGATTCCGTTCCTCGTAGTGCCTCAAACTCCTCTTCATGGTCCATCTTCCATGTGGGATTTGGTGAAGGGTAGGTGAGCCACCATTCCGAAACACAGCCTTAGAGTAGGATTACCATGGCTCCTGCGGCTTAAACGATTCCATCCCAACGCCATACTCCTATCAGAGGACCGTAACCTCGATCTGCGAACTTATGTAAACGTTTTCTGGCTTGTGGCAAGGTGTTTGGCTTTTTAAATGCAAATGAACTCTGTCACTGCTACCGTCCCTTTGCTCTTGTGTCGCCCTCTTCTTTATTCTTCCTCACACTGTAACACACGCTCTTCAAAGTTTTCAGTAATTCCTTTTAATGCGGCCATCTGCATCCTTCCACCTCACTTACGCCAGCGCACAGACTAACATTGACGACAGAAACTGTTGCCTCATTCTGGAAAGCCGATCAAACAGCACAGAAACACACGAAAAATAATAGGAACCGAGAGACAAAGCAATATCCAATTTTGTTGTAATTTGTATTTTCCGATTAGTCCTCGTCACAGCCATCCTGACTTTCACACGTCCTCGTGTGTTTTAGGAATCGAAAAATTCACAAAATATCATCTCCCAATAATAAAGCAGAAGTAATTGTATTGACATTAATCTTTTATTATTTTTGCTTCTCCATCAAATAATCACATTGTTACATCCAAAATCCTTTTCGCAAACAATTTTTATTTCCCTCTTAACAATTCAAGTTCTTTCGCGACCAACCGGCCAATACATAGCACACAGTTGTCACAACATTAAAGCTTTCAAACAGATTCAAACCAGCCAACTTGTATCAAACAGGTGCCTTAACTATAAACTGATTAAATAGATGAGTTCACGGTTTCCCGATTCGACCAACCGGCCAACACATAGCAAACAGTTGTCTCAACCGTATCCCGATCAATCAGATTTAATCTTTTCGAAGATTACGTCTAAACCATAACAAGTGGCGAACCCCAAGTGGTAACCCAGTGGTAACCAAGTTACCCACCTGTACAGAAAAGAACATGTAAGTCTAGGCGTGATACAGAGACTTCATTATCATTTACATTTTCCTATTCCATAAAAACTTCGCAGCCTTCAATGGCTGGATCATAGCCTCATCATGCTCTGTGGTAATTCTTTTCTCAGGCATATTTCGTAAAAATTCATGGGAATATTTGTAAGTTAGATTGTCTTTGAGTTTATATCGCCTTCTGGTGTCTAATTTTATCTGATGTCGCTCCTCATTCCTGAGTATGACATGATCCCAAACTTCATGGCATACCATTGGCCCGACGGGCGCCAGTTGCGATTAAATGCAAATCTATCTTTTGTGATGAACAGAAGTAACAAATTACAGTACTAGCAAATCCACGACCTTGATCCGCTATCAACCTTTCTGAGTCTAGTGATGAGAAACAAATAGACAAATTTAGAAAAAGCAGCTATTTGAACGATGATATATTCCTTTTCATCGTTTTATACGCTTAACTCCACTGTAAGCTCTATGTAAACTGAATGGAACGGGACGATCAGCTTCAGAATGGGAAGCAATTCAGATTGTACCTTGCCAGAAGGGAGCTTAGATAACCTGCAGATAATGCAATTTGTGAACAAACTTACGGATATACATTGAAATACCCGTACGTTTGCAAGTATCTTTCCCAACCGAGATGCATAATTGCCTATTGAACGTTGTTAACGGCAAACCACCTAAATTACTTTTGAATAATAGGAAGGCAGTGAGTTTTTCCTGTACCTTTGAATTTACCTATATAAAGTGTCACTATGTAACTTAAGTTAGGTTTTTGCTACATCCTCAGGAAGTTCTTCATTGCGCAATTTGGACACGATAGATGATGTTTCTCCATCTCTTCTTCTATCTCTCTTCTTCATCTCTTTGCTACTCTGCAAGCATCCAGTTGTCGGAAATCTCTGTCAACTTAATGCGCCTTTCCACAATTCCTGTTGGATTTGTAGGAAATTCTAACACTGGGTTTCAAGAGAGAGAGTCTAAATAAGCAATTTTATTACCTGGTCCATCCTCAATATCGAATTTAAAAACCTGCATATATGACCACCACCATTTGAACTCTAGGAGTTAGTTCAGCTTTAGTTTTAGAAGCCTTGATCGAGCTACAATCTGTAAAAGCTGTAAAGTGACGACCATTCAAGTAAGGTCGAAAATACTTCATAGAAATATTTACTGCCAGCTTTTCCAACTTGTATGAGTGGTACCGAGATTCGGCAGGCGAAGTCCTTCTGCTGAAATACACGATCACCCGAGACTTGTTCTCAATCCTATGCAATAAAATTGCCCCATAACCGTCAGCTTTTACGTTAGTGTGGAACTCCAATCGGAAAATTGGGTCGAGTATGTGTAGTGTGTACACTTATAAATGGGTTTAGTAGTTTCTAAGAACCCAGTGCTAGTGTAATAAATAAAGTAAAGTCAAGTTCCTATTCCAGATAAATGTACTTTTAATAATAAATGTTGTTATATTGAGTGGAAATTTGTTTTATAAATTGTACCAATTCCAAAAAAATATATATTCAAGCTAGCCAACAAACTAGACATAGTCTAAAAAATAATATATAGTAAAACTTATTTAAAACACAGACAAGTAAAATATATTTGAAATGTAAAATAAAGTTTTACGACAAAGTTAAGAAACAATTTAAGACTTACAAGTTTATTGTCACAGTAGGACATTATATTCTATTGAATAAACACACGGACCACTTTCACCTATAGGTCCTAAAACTACAATTTTTCTTTCATAATATAATGGAATGTACCAATAAACAAAAAAAGACTTTTGACAGATCATACAAATCACTTTCTAAAAAGACCCATACACAAGAATACAATAAGCAAACACCCAGAAATATTGGTGATATGTTTTAATTATGCACGTACACTAATACATGATCTACAGTAGCTTAATTCTTCATCAGACTTCGATCAAATTGAATATCTATAAAAAAAAGAACCATTTGAATGTTGCAATTCCAAATATCCTAGATACTTCCCAGACTCCAGAAGCTGTTATTAAGCCGAACTCAATAGAATTAGCTAAAATTGGCACAGGAGGATCGGATTCTGAAAGCGCGGAAATAAAGTAAAATGATATAAACAAATCTTACCATTCCCGCTGTTTTCATACAACCGGAATTGTCAGACAAGGAATTAACTGATTCCGATACAAATAGCAGTACAGGGTTGCCCATATTCGACGGACCCATGTTTTTTTTTAAAAATCAAAGAAAAAAATAAAAATTTGGCGGTTGGCAATCTTAATCATTTAATTTGTTCCAAGTAGATTTGTTTACATCAATTTTGAATATGATATCTTTCAAATGGCCGCCTCTGGCGTTGATGGCGTATTGTGCCCTTTTTGCAGCATTTTCCATCGTTTTCGCCAACATTTCGGCCGCAATAGCGGCTATTTCTTCACGAATGTTGTCCTTGAGCTCTTCTAGGGTCCTTGGCTTGTTAACGTAAACCTTTGACTTCAAATATCCCCACAAGAAGAAGTCAGGCGGCGTCAAATCGGGCGAACGCGGTGGCCAGTCCAAATCACCACTTTTCGACATCAAACGGCCCGGAAACAATTTCTTCAGAAAATCGATTGTTATGCGACTTGTGTGCGGTGGAGCGCCGTCTTGTTGAAACCAGAACTGCCTCATACGCTTTCGACGAATAATTGGCATCACAAAATTGGTCATCATGTCGCGATAACGCTCCTGGTTGATGGTAACAGCATGGCCATTTTCATTTTGGAAGAAAAACGGCCCAATGACCGTTTTCGAACTAACGCCGCACCAAACTGTGACTTTTTCGTCGTGAAGAGGCACTTCTTGAATCTTCTCAGGATTTTCAGTGGCGTAAATACGGCAATTTTGCTTATTTACGGTCCCATTCAATGTGAAATGGGCTTCATCGGACATGATAGTTTTGTTCCAAAATTGATCGTCATCTTTGGCCATTTCGATGACTCTTTGGGCCCATTCCAATCGACGAGGCTTGTCCGTAAGCAACAATCTTTGCGTCAATTGAATTTTGTACGGGAACAAATGCAAATCAACGCGAATAATCCGTTGTAAAGTGGACCGAGCCATGCCCAACTGCTGAGAACGGCGTTTTTGGGATGTTCTTGGGGACCTCTCAACACTGGCTCGTACGGCAGCGATATTCTCGTCCGATCGCCTTGGTCGACTTTTATTTGGCCTCTTCGGATTAGAAAGAGCCTCACCAGTCGTAAATTTTTCGTATAAACGCTTAATGGTGTTCTTAGAAGGCGCACTTTTCACATTTTTTAATTTTTTAAAAGCACGTTGAGTTTTCACAATTGACTTGTTCTGTTGAATGTAAATTTCAACTATTTCAGAGCGCTCGCGTGGCGTGTATTGTTCCATGGTAAAAATCTGCTTGGACTGACGCTTCAAACGCGGTATGTCATTAAGCGATCTGGCATCTCTGTCAAAAGTTATGGCGTCGTCAGATGGGTCCGTCGAATATGGGCAACCCTGTATAATAGAACACAAGTATTTCACAATGGCCGACGCCACAAAGGACGTATTATAATGAAATCTCTAGTGTTATGCACGAATTTAATGGCACGCCGAAGTTCATATACCCTTGCAGTTATAGCGACTACATTTCGACTTCTATGTCCATATAACTAAAAACAATGAAGCTATGTCGATTTTGCGTTGCAGTTTGCCATCGTTTCTATGGCAGCTGTATGATATTGTTGTCCGATTTTGACAAAACTAAAAAAGTAATTCTGATATAGTAAAAAATTACTGCATCTCAAAAAATATTTTGATAAACAGAAAAACATCAAAATAATTTTCTTTAATTTGAATTTTTTTTTTAAATTTTTTGATTTTTTTTATCGGAGTTATAATTAACCGTAATTCCACAGTATTTAAATATTACCAAATTTCAAAGAACAAAAAAAAATAAAAACAATAAGGTTATACATTTTTAGATTTTATTTCCAATTGCTCCTTTGAGAGCTATATGATATAGAAACACATATTTTGGGAAAGTATTAAGCAGATAGTTTTAGCCGGAGGGACTAGTATGGGTAGAAACGGACGGGCGGGCGTACGGACGGATGGACGGACGGCCAGACGGCCGCACGGAAGGGCGGACATGGCTAGATCGACTTTTTAGGGTCGGGAATGTCTCCTTCACTGCGTTGCAAACTTTTGACTAAAATTATAATATCCTCAGCAAGGGTATAAAAAACCATCTGCAAAGATCCATTACGGCAGTAAAATTTATCAATTTGAAAGGACTCATTCGAGCACATCGCTATAGAGCAAATCAAATCAAAAAAAAAGCGGTTCAACCCTCTACAAAGTTCAAAACGAGACTTCGATTGATGCTATAAAAAACACACAAAAACAATTGAAGGTGAAACAGAGGTAATAAAAGCAGACGTCTACCAAAAAGATAAAACGACCAACGATATTGACAATTTACGAAAACATTTTGAGGCTTCTACATTGATGAGGGATTTTCATCTGAACATGCTGATAAGTTCTACACAAAACCAGCAATTCTTACTATGACCAAAAATTGTGAACACAGTAAACTAAAACAATATTAGAAGCTGGTACATTCACGGAAATAAATTAAAAAATTGGTAAATAAATAGATTGCAGAACAGAAATTATTGGCAAAACAAGCTTAATTCTGTATACAGAGAGGTCAATACCAACGCAGTAATTTTAGAGGTTTACTACCGCGGTAGAAGCCGAGGCTGATATGGAAACCATTATAATGGTAAAAACGGCCACTATAATAATAATAATTATAGAGGACAAATAAATTAAAGAGAAATTAGCCGTGGTGGTCCGAATATAAATCAAAAGCCCAGAAACAATGGAAACCATCAGCAAAACAATTTGTTTCGCGTTGTTTAATCGGATTCGGGAAACTCCCAGGCACCTTTACATACGAACAACCGATAAAGCCAACGGTTTATTCAATCAACCTCAGTCTCCATATATTGGTCTCATTTTTCAATGCAAAATAAGTTAACCAAAATTGTTCAATGTGATGGAAAATTAAATTGTCCAATAAAATACACTTCTGCTAATAATACAATTTGTTTGTCCCAAGTTGTTTGAAAATTAGAAATGACGACAGGTGTTAATACCTTACTAGTCCCAAATCAGGCAATTCAACCCGGTATTTACGTTGCAAATACAATTACTTACCTAAATGATCGACGACGTATTGCGAGAGCACATTGGTAAAATTTCCTACGTATACATCGACGATATTTTGTCTCACTGGCGTAACTTTCACGCCGTATTTGAAAAATTGAGACAGGCTAAGTTACAAGCGAAATTGGAAAATAACCAGTTTCTGCGCACCCGGGTCGAATTTCTGGGTTATGTGGTAACGGCGGATGGGATCCGCGCTGATGAAAAGAAGGTCAAAGCCATAAAAGAAAGGCCTCTCCCCACGAATTTGAAGGAACTTAAAGGTTTCCTGGGAATGTCCTCTTATTATTATAAAAATTTATCTGCGATTACGCTAAAATCGCTAAACCTCTGACGAACCTCACGAGGGGGGAGCATGCTGAGGTCAAGGCAAGAATATTTCAATTTCGCTGGACGAAGAAGGCGTGAAAGCCTTCGACGACTTGAAAACCATCCTTGCCTCTTCAGAAGTTTTGGCATTCCCAGACTTTGCTAAGGTTTCCATTGGACAACCGATGCTTCCAATTATGCCATAGGATCAGTTCTCTCTCGAAGCGACGACGGGAAAGATCCCCCAATCGCCTATATTTAACGTTCTCCGAACAAAACGGAGAATAACTACGCAGTAAACGAGAAAGAAATTCTAGCGATAGTATATGCATCAACCATAACAAATAAATTAAAAGACTTAATATGAGCAGAGCCAATGACTAAATATAAGGTGGGTTCCAAAATAAACTGGACTTTTTGAATCTATATGTCGACTGGTGCTATCTTTATCGATTGTCCAGTGGGAATTTCATGACATTTCATCAATTGGAAGTGAAGTTATTGCATTTAAGGTGTCAGTATGTATTGGTGCGAAAATGACAAATCAATAAAGATATTTTTTGATAACGACAACAAATAGGTTGATAAATGAAACCTTTAGAAAGGACCCTCAATTTTCTGAGCGAGTGCAAACCATCCTTCAAGCCAGTTCCCCAATGTCAATAAATGCTCTTTGAAAATTTAGATTAGCTTTCTATAGATAACAAAACTGAATACTTTAAGGGTAAACATTTTTATTTGGCAAAAGGATGGCGAACGAAAAATAATACGACTGTCCGGCTCAACTCAATTTTAACAATAAAAACTAAATTTCCGGCAATTACCCTTAGAGCCTAACTTAAAGAAGGTTGGCGAGGCCGGAGCGACTTTGCAGAGAGCGGGAGAGAACTTTTTTGTGCTCCCGCCTTCGCCTTAAGCTAACTTATACTAAGCTTCAAATTGTACAACTTGTACCCCGTTGAACGCCTATCGGGCTTCAACTCATTGAAAGCGGCGCTAATTTATGAAAAAAAAATTCCTTATTCGCAAGTTTTTACATCAACGACTCTGACCATGCCGTCTTGGTCCGAGGTCCGAAGTGCTGGTGCGGCGAGCAGCGGTCGGCCTGTCAGCAGGCGCCCTGGAGTCAGGTCCTCTCCGTCGTCATGTCCGGAGCCCGAGGTGGTGTAATGGCAAATTCGCATCCGCTTCTCGATACGTTGGCTTCCTCCTCTACCCGCTCTCAAAAGGTCTGGAAATGGCAACTCGCTCTGACGAAGTTCGTCCCGTTGTGACAATGGACGACTTGGGGACATCCTCGGCGCCCAACGAATCTTTGAAAAGCCAATAAAAAGGAATTTTTGGTTAAATCTGAAACAACTTCTAGATAAACCGCCTTGGACGCAAAGCAAACAAAGAGTACAATGTAGGACTTATACAGAGGCCTACCTCGAATTTTCAATGTCGTATAGACTGGGCCACAAAAATCAACGGTACATATACCAAATAGACAGAGAGCACGGAGACGATCTGCGGGTAAATTTGCAATAATTTGTGTCATCAGTCTAGGCTTGAAGTTAAAGCAGCGCATGCAGTATTGAACTATTTGTCGAAGGAGACTCACAAGTGCTCGTGGACAAACATGAAAATTGGAATGGTGGAGATGCCGAACATAGCTCTGCATAAATTGGGAGCGTTTTGTTAAAAATGGAAACATGGCATCGTATGATATAGGAGCATTAGCTAGTCACCCCCAACTCGCAACAACGAAAAGTGTCTCTTCCCGTTGTCTAAATGGATGAATGGATTCAATCGCTGAAGACTTAGGCCAACTCTAGAGCCTCTTCGAACTTTATCCCTTTTTTTCATGATTCTCATGCTGTTCAATTTGAATATTTGGTTACGTCGCGATCAGCTGATCGCTCGCTCATTTGGACTCGTAGGAGGTCGAACAACGCTGAACTCACGTCGCCGGTCTACCGGCTTATATATATATTTCATATACCTGTACATATAGAAAATTGGAATAATTATAACGTCTTGAAGATATTTTTTTAATTTGTGTTTTGCCTTTGCCTGGGAACCTCTATTACAATGACCCCTTGTTGACCAAATACAAGGGGACACAACTATACATGGCGGTCCACAAGGGGAACCTGCAAAGCAAATAATGTTCTTACAAATTTTAGTGGAATAAATTCCGTTAGTTCGCGACTGCTTCAGATCGACATGACGGCTCAGCGAAGCAGTGAAAAAGAAGACATCGATACAAAAGCGCAATTCGGAATTGGCAAGGCGCCCTCTTCTCTTCGCTTCCTCTTTGTGGTGTGGTTCTTGTATGCAAACTGAGTGAACTCCCAAGTTGTGTGTGAGACAAGCATTTACCGACTTTTTTATTACATGATAATACATTTGTCAACATGAAATTTGTTTTGGCTTTGGGCAAGTTTGTGAGTTTGCAATTAGATTGTTACCAATACCTTAAGTCTGTGTTGCAGAATTTTAGGAAAGATTCGCTGGCGAGCAAAATTAAAATTTCTCTCAAAAAAGGATGGAGCAAGTGGAGGAATACAGAACGCTTTCCGGGAGACACATTCGGTGATCGGTAATTTAATTGGATTTGATGATTCGAATTATGCGACGAAGAATTTTTAATCAGAATTTGAGAACCGATATATGGACGCCTATTGCGCTCTCGACGTAGACCTAAGCTTGGACCAGTGAATACTAAGACGCCGCCAGCAGCAGCCGGGAATGCCGATCCGGAGTTGCATGCCGCAAATGCCTAAATTTTCCGGTACGTGCGTGGACTGGCCAGGCTACTATGATGCGTTTACAAGACTAATACATAACAACAATAATCTGAGTAATGTCCAAAAATTACACTCTCCCAAGGAGTCGCTGACAATCAGCACCTCCAAGGAAACTCTTCAATCATTTTTGAACGATTGGCTAGTCATAATGGATGCGATTGAGAACCGAAGACCCGCCAATAGGCGTGCGAGTGGATAATGCACAGGATCACTAAAAGCATTCGAATAACACCTGTTATCACTGTGGCGGTGACCACATCTTGCGTCGTTGTCCACCTTATGTTACAAGCGCAAGGATAATGTGTTTCAATTTCATTGAGATTTGAGGATGAGTAGCCCAATTTAAACTTATCGTCAGCAGAGAAGAGTAGATTAAAAAGCATTATAGATTCCTTTCCCTCATTTAATGGAGATGGTCTTGGCATAACAAACTTAGTCGAACATTCCTTCGATACAAGTAATGCCAAGCCAATAAAACAGAGGCATTACCCTTTGTCACCGGCGCGTGAAAAACTTCTTTGCGTAGAGATCGACAGATTGATTAATTTAGGAGTAATTGAAGAGGCACCTTCGTGGTCATCCCCAACCGTGTTGATAGTCAAGCCAGATAAAGTTAGATTTTGTCTCGACTCTAGAAAGGTAAACGATGTTACGATAAAAGATTCGTTTCCTATTCCGAATTTAGAAGGATTGATAAGCCGTCTTCCACCAGTTCACTGCATTTCAAAAATTGGTTTGAAAGATGAATTTTGGCAGATTAATCACAGTTCCAAATAGGCCATTATACCGGTTTAGGCGAATGCATTTTGGACTGAGCAAGGCCCCTCAGACAATGTGTCGCCTTAAGCACCAAGTCATTCCATATCAAATGAAATCGCACACATTTGTTTACTTAGATGACCTTCTAATCATGTCATCTAGTTTCGAAGATCATTTAAAACATCTCGCCGAAGTTGCATCTCGTCTGCGCCATGCTGGACTAACCATCAACAAAGTCGAATATCTTGGTTACGTTGTGAGTGAAGGGACACTTTAAGTCAACCCCTAAAAGGTTAGTGCTGTCTCTGAGTTCCCCATCCCCAAAAGCCAACAACACTTAAAAGATTTCTTGGGATGTGTGGCTGGTATCATCGATTTATACCCCAATATTCAACGATAACATTTCCTCTGACTGATCTACTTCCTGGAAAAACATTCACCTGGACCGACGAAGCATAACTTGCTTTTGACGAAGTCAAGTCCAAGCTTTGCTCGGCTCCATTTTTAGTTCACCCTGATTATGAAAAGCCGTTTATAATACAATGCGATGCATCCATGTGTGGTGTAGGACTGCGTTGGAGTGCCTTGCCGTGTTGTTAGCTATCAGAAAGTTTTGCATGGATGTGGAGGGTCATAAAATCAAAGTCGTTTCCGATCATTCAGCCCTACAATGCACACTGGTCCCAATGACCAATATTTTTGCATAAACTAGAAAAATGAAGCTACAGACTTGAAACTTGGAACACTATATAGTTACTATATATGCAAAGTCTAGACTAAATTTTGTGCCGATCGGGCCACGCCTTCCTTTCCGCCCCATAGAAATGCACCCCGGGACAAAAATTTACAAAACATCCATGAAAATCCAATAAATTTTAAATATTTATAAAAAAACTTTAGTAAAGCCAATAGCCAATATATCCAATAAATTTTAAATATATATAAAATAACTTTAGTAAATATCCTTTCAATCCCCTATCCCCTCCCGCCCAACCAATTTTCAACTTCCAAACTAAATAATGCATCTTGAAAAATTATTATATATTTACTTAATTAATTTTTAATCACTTTCAACATCTTAATCAAAGGAATAGGCATCGTTACATTCAAATGTATCCAAGTCATCTTCATCATTATCCTATTTAGGAAATCGACATTTGGTGGTGTTAAAAGAACAATAACTTCTAATGGGTAACTGCTCCATTTTTTGTTTTGATGAACTCTTTCCTTGATTTCCATCGGATCTGATAAATCAAGTGCTCTACAAAAAACGTCAGTCATGGTGTTAAAGCGACTATTTTGCAAATAGATTGACGTCAATATTATTTTCTGCTGAAACTTCGCAAGCTAATCTATGCTTTAATCGAGAACGTCTTCATCATAGCTCAATCGTGGCCGTCCTCCACTATTGGGGGATTCTTTAATATAATCTGATGGCTGAAATTTCGCTTGAAAACGTAATGCAAGAAAACTTTCTTTCTGCGCCTTATACCTTGGAACTATCCGAGAGCATTTTTTTATTCCAGCATCCACATAAGCAACAAAGTTCTTAATCCTCTTTTTCAAAGGATCCTCTATGTTTTGCTTTATGTTTCCAATTCGATGCTGCAACACAAAGTTGTTCGCGTTCATGTGCGAGCCAATACTCCAGCATTTCTCCATAAGATAGGTCTATGTTGTCTAGCAAAAAGTTCTTTTTTGTAAAATGGAGCAAAAACGAGCAAAAAAGGTTTATGTCATCGTATTGTAAATAAATGCAAGAATAGTTTTTATAATCCGACCTACTTTTGTTCCACGAAACACGAAAAATGCTAAGCTAAAATTGTTAAACGTACAATTCTACAAAAGCACATATACATAAAGACAAATCACATTAAACAGATATTGCATTAAACACTTAAATTTAACATACCTCCACTAATATTTTCCATTTTACTTTGTTTTAATATGTTAAGTAGAACTTTTGCAATCTTACTATAAAGTGTGCTTTTATTTAGCGCGCCAAAAAGTCAACATTTCTGATCAACGAACGGCTGACTTTCAGGGCTACCAAATTTAACCGGGCTGCATTTTCAGTAACGAAATTGCGATTTTTAAATGCAACGTATATTATTCTAAGGAGATAAAATGTTTTTTTTTTTTCATAACTTCAAAAAAAAATGGGTTTTTGCAAAAATTTTGGGCATTGGGACCAGTGTGCAATGGCTAATGAAGCAGACAGACCTCAGAGGGAGACTAGACCGTTGGGCAATCAAGTTACAAGGATTTATTTTTGAAATCGAGCATCGCAAGAGGACTCAAAACGTCGTACCCGACGAATTGTCACGTTCGTTTCAAGAAGAAATCATGTCTGTAGAGATCCCTCCAGAGATTGACTTGCATTCGGATGCGTTTCAATCCGCTAAATTCTGCCAATTAAAATACCAAGTACAGATCTCAGAAATACCAGATTTTCGTGTCGTTGACGACTACATCTATTATAGGACTGGTTTCGCATCTGGAGGTTCCGAAGTTGATGAGTCTGAATCTAAGCTGTTAGTTCCAAGCGAACTGAGGATAGGCGCATTTCAGTCGGCACGCGACCAACCAACCTCATCCCATTGCGGAGTTGCCAAGAGCTTGGAGCGACTACGGAGACACTTCTATTGGCCCAACATGGTAATAGATGTTCGAAATTACATTGCTCAGTGCGAGATATGCAAAACGTCCAAACATCCGACGCATCGTCTTCGTCCACCCATGGGTTGCCAAGCCACTAGCGAAAGGCCGTTTCAACGTATTTATATGGATTTCATTGGTATATTTCCAAAGACGAAAAATGAAAATATTGGCATTCTAATTCTACTAGATCATTTCTCAACTATCCAAAATTGTGCCGTGCAGACGTGTTTTATTAACGCTCCGGAAAAACAATTAGCCAATCAGTCGAAAACGTTCGAAAAATTAATAAACGCGAGGTTTTGCGTTTCGCGTTGCAAATCGCATATCGTAAACTAAAGTTTTAATTAATTAAATATTTACTCTTTACTCAGTAAAGATAAACAAATGAGTAAGAACGTGGATCAGCGCACTCAACGACAAAAACAACAAGACGAAGCCCGTGAAAAATTTCAGAGAGAGCAAGACAAACGTCGTCTTTCTTTGGCCCGTAACAATGCTTATTTTACGGTGACGAGTAATACTCTAGAACCGAAAGTGCTTGAAGGTGCAAGTTTACTGACCGCCGAAAACCAGAGAGCTAGCTCTTGTTCTCCCGCCCTGCTCTTCACCGCTCAAACGCCATGGAGTGAGCAATGCAAGACTCCAACAGAGCTTCTGCCGCCTAGCGCAACCACAACAGCAACTACTATGACAACTACAATAACAACCATGTGCAAAAATCAGTGCAAACGGCAAAAACAAAGCTACGGTAGAAGAAGTGACAATTCTGCAAGCGGGTTCGGCCATGCAGACCGGCAAAAAAATCGGACGGCAATAAGCCAAAAATAAATCGTTCCAGCAAAGACCCTGAAAATCCCGGGCCATTAGATGAAAATAGATTTTCCATTCTGGCGGAGCCTGAAACAAAGTTGGAACAATTAGCCCCAAGGAAACTAAAGCCCCCACCTATTTTTATTCGGCAGAAGATCTCGAATGCCCTAGTCAACAAAATAGTTGAGCTAGTCGGAAAAGAAAACTTTCATGTTATTCCGCTTATGAAAGGTAATATAAGCGAATCTAAACTCCAAACCAAAACCGAAGACGATTTCCGAGCAGTGTCGAAGTACTTAAACGATGCCAAAAAGAATTACTACACGTACCAGCAAAGTTGCAAAGGTTTGCAAGTTGTGCTCAAGGGAATAGAACCCGATGTGACCCCCTCCGAAATTACAGAGGCCTTAAAAGAAAACGGTTTTTGCGCAAAAAATGTTATAAACATTATAAACAAAAACAAGAAGCCGCAACCACTCTTCAAAGTCGAGCTGGAACCAGACAGCAGAACTTTGAAAAAAAACGCAGTGCACCCGATCTACAAGTTGCAGTACCTTCTGCACCGTAGGATCACAGTGGAAGAGCCGCACAAACGGACTGGGCCAGTGCAATGCACAAATTGCCAGGAATATGGTCATACCAGGGCTTACTGCACCCTCAGGTCAGTATGTGTAGCTTGTGGAAACTGCCACGGCTCCGAACCCTGCCCTGCCAACAGGGAAGACTCTCTCACTAAAAAGTGTGTAAACTGCTAAGGAAACCACACTGCAAACTACAGAGGCTGTCCAGTCTACAAGATGATGAAAAGTCGGTTGCAACGAGCGACAACGACACGCTCCCTGAACACACAAAACACTTATATAAGATCACAAACGACACCGGAAGTTTTCTTCGCAAAAGGAGCCAGATCATCATTTGGCCTTCAATTACGACCAACGGAATGTCTTATGCCAGTGCTTTAAGATCAGTTCACAGTTCACACAGAGCCGAAAATTGATAACATTCAGCAGGCCATGGGACAGCCACAAAGTAACATGAAATCTATGTTGATTACTTTGCAACAAAATATGATGGAATTTATGTCCTTCATGAAAACCACCATGCAAGCCCTTATGCAAAACCAAAATATCTTGTTGCTGGCAGAAACGCATCTCACCAGCAAATATAACTTTCAAATACGGGGTTTCACGTTCTACGGCACCGATCATCTAGATGGTAAATCGCATGACGGAACTGACATCTTAATAAGAAACCGCGTCAAACACCTTTTTCACCAACGGTTTGCATAAAATCATCTGCAAGCTACTTCGATAAAATTACAGTTGGGCAACTGCAACCTTGCCATTGCCGCTGTCTACTGCCCGCCCCGCTTTACAGTCTCCGAAGACCAATTCATGGACTTCTACAATTCACTTGGTGAGCGATTCATAGCAGCAGGAGATTACAATGCCAAGCACACGCACTGGGGATCCCGCCTTGTGACCCCCAAAGGAAGGCAATTATATAATGCACTCATTAAAACATGCAACAAACTGGACTACGTTTCACCAGACAGCCCTACATACTGGCCTACTAGAAAACTACCTGATTTAATTGATTTTGCTGTGACAAAAAACATTTCTCGCAATCTAATATCAGCAAAATCGCTTTTGGATCTATCATCGGACCACTCACCTGTGCTTATAACTCTTTTTCAAAGCCCGGAGTTAATCGAGCACCCTCGCAGGCTGACGTCGCATAGAACCAACTGGCTGAAGTTCAAAAAGTACGTAAGTTCCCACATTGAACTAGCTCCACAGCTCAACATCAAGGAGGACATCGACTGGTATGCCGATGCACTGGAGTCTGCACTCGGAACAGCAGCCAAAGTCTCAACTCCGCAAGGGTGGGATGGGCACACACACCAACACAAAACTAACCTCGAAATCGAACAGCTTGTTCTGGAGAAAAGACGTTTGAGACGTGCTTTGCAAAGCAGATCGCCATCCTCCAAACAAAGTCTTAAGGAAGCTGGTCGCAGACTGACCAGGGCTCTAAGGCAAGAAGAAGTAAAAGCACAACGCCAGTACATTTTGAAACTTTCACCCACCAGCACTAAGCATCCCTTGTGGAGGGCCCACCCAAATCTAAGTGCGCCGGCCGAAACAGTAATTCCCATAAGAGACTCTTTAGGCAGCTGGGCCAGAAGCGACAAAGACAGAGCTTGTACATTTGCTTTGCACCTTGGAAATGTTTTCCAGCCAAACCCTGCAACTTATTCATTGGCACTACCGTCGCCGTCAATTCGAATCGAATCTGCTCAATAGAGCAAGTCAACAGACTAACAACAGAAATACGGACTGCATTCGAGCTTCGGGAATACTGAGGTGCGGTATTCCTTGACGTTGCACAGGCTTTCGACCGAGTCTGGCTTGATGGCCTTATGCACAAAATCAGAACGATCCTGCCGGGAAGCACTCACAGGATACCTTCGTACCTTTACAACAGAGCCTTCGTCATGAGATGCAACACTACAACATCCGACGCCTACGCTATAGAGGCTGGAGTTCCCCAAGGTAGCGCCCTTGGTCCAACTCTATTTCTCCTCTACACTGCAGATATCCCCACGAACGAGCGGCTAACTACTTCTATATTCCCAGACGATACCGCGATCATAAGTCGCTCCAAATGCCCAATTCAGGCAACAGGACTACTAGCTGATCATCTCGTTGTACTGGGGAGGTAGTTATCAGACTGGCGTATTAAAATATATGCGCAAAAGTGTAAACACATAACGTTTACTCTTAACAGACAAACGTGTCCCCCGGTAACCCTAAATAACACGCCACTTCCACAAACTGACGATGTAACGTACCTTGGCATCTACCTAGGCAGGAGACTTACATGGCGGAGACATATCAAAGCCTAGAAAATTCACCTAGAACTAAAATCAAACAGTCTCCATTGGCTTTGGCGCGCTCCCCCCTCTGCCTTGACTTCAAGGTCCTGCTCTACAATTCAACGCTTAAGCCAGTCTGGACCTACGGCTCTCAATTGTGGGGAAACGCGAGCAGCAGCAACATCGACATTATTCAGCGAGGACAATCAAAAATCCTGAGAACAATCACTGGGCACCTTGGTATGTTCGGAACGACAACATCCACAGAGATCTTGGCATTCTACCCGTAAAAGATGAAATATCTAAACAAAAAGCGACCTAGCACACCAAGCTAACTTCTCATCCAAAACCAGCTCGCCAGGAGCCTAGCCAGGGTTTCCAACCGGACCCGATTGCAACGCAATGACCTTCCAGCTCAGCAATAGTTATTAGAGCCACTAAATCTCGCCCCAGTCACCTTGACTGTCAGATAGTTTTTAATTTAAGATTCTATATACTTATTGTTAGTCTCAATTCAGACAAGATCCAATATATAAAATGCAAAGTGTTACAAAAAAAAAATTCTCTAAATTTACTTGGCTAAAACCTGTAAAAAGGTTCACATCAAAGATAGTAATCGATTACTTAAGAGACGAAATTTTTGCATGTTTTGGAACTCCAGTGGTCCCAAAATTCAAACTTATCAGTCGTCGCCAACAGACTGTTAACCCTAACAGCACAGAGAGTGCTGTTAACCCTAACAGCACGGAGAGTGCTGTTAACCCTTACAGCACGGAGGGTGCTGTTAACCCTAATAGCGATAGTTCCCTTGGTCCATGATCAATTGACAAATGTCAAAAGTCGATCTGGCAACCTGGTAAACTTCCAATAGAATATTTCCGCTCAACCAAAGCGTTCTTTTACGATTCGATCAGCCAAGCGAACAGACGCATAGTTTAATGCGAAAAGTTCTAAAGTCAACGCGTGTGCAACATATACCACGCGCTCAATGTCCTGTAGTAAAGGCAATCGATTTCGCCGTGTTTGTTAGACACTTCACAATACGCGCAAGTTCTGGTAAGTTCCGATCAACGGCACGCAAGTGTGTGAAAACTTCATAGGTAGGCAGAAACAACAACAAACACAAGATCGACTCTAATTGTCTTGTGTAGATTTCAGGAATCAACCCGGCAGCGCCGAATCGAGGTCTCAGCAGGCTGCGTAATCGCAGTTTGCAAGCCCCAAGTCTCGGCCAGCAGCGGATCCCACAACTGCGCTGCTGAAATTGCCCATTCCAACCGCGGGTCTCAGCCAGCTGAGGGATAGCAACAAAAGGAGTCAGGCTAGGCCCAAAAGTATCCTTTCCCTGTGGACAGATATTTTAATTTACAACTGAATCAGCCCCTAAACGTGCAAGGAGCCAACTCGCGCTCGCGCTTTGATCGGCAAATTGTGCATGATTGGAGCAGCGTTGATCTGGAGCGCTGACCTACACCAAGTCACATTGGGCAGCGACATTACCCCACATAGGCACGAGCGCAACATAAGAAGTTGCAAGAAGAAATTGAGAATTATTCTGGCTGGAACGTTTCAGCAGTCTACTCTTTCATTTAGTGCACCGAGCAAATCAGTCGATCAAAACTCATGTAATTTTATAAATGAAACCGATTTAACGAAGAATAAGTCCCAATTAATCATATATTAATTTCATTCGAATCATTCGCGAACCGCACTATCGTATTTTACCGTTATCGTTCTTGTTGATTATCGAAAACTAAATCATGTCGGTCAGGAGAAGTCCCGGAATTAATCTGAGATTGCCAGTTGAGTCCTTGCTATGCACAATATGCAATGACACCAGTGGAGATACGGAAAGTGTCGAAACCACTAGCGGGCATCGAAAACGAAAGCAAAAAACAGCAAAACGAAACATGACCAAATTGTCGACAGCCATTTGAATGGGAACTCTGATTTATTATATCAGTACGCAAATCTTTTGTTTGTAGGCCCAGCTTTGGCCTTTTATTGGCGATGCCATAGAGTGTCTGAGCAAATGAATTGGTGTTCTCGTTTGAGGGAAAGATATAAGAATCAGAAGTCCGACCAAGACATAAGAGATGTGATGCGAAGAAGAAAGCAGGGAATTAATGAATGTTTTGTAACAGGAATGAACACGGTCTCTATATTTAACTTTAATTTATTATACATGTTCTACTTGGTTTTTGGTTCGATCGAGACTGAGCTTTGCTGCACGCAGGCAGCACCTCTCTTGAAAGAGAGAGCCACTGCTCTAATAGTGTGGCCAGCTTATCTTTATTATACTTGGCCTGTTACAACTCGGCCATCCTGGCTTTGAGATAGCCCACTATCTCGGCGTTACAAAATATCTTAAGCGAAGTTTGAGAATTTTAAAATTTTTTCTTACAATTTCAGTCTTATTATTAGTATTTTTATTCTATTTAATTGATTAAGATTTATTTGTCGAATATTATTGGCGCTCCAGACCTCTTAGTTTAAATTCCGAGATAACTGAATCCCGTCGATGTCCTTTGACAAAAATCTGTCATTTCGCAAAACTTTTCCAAAAATGTATGGTCCTTTGTGCTTCGGTATAACCTTTCTCGATACCCCTGCAGTACTATCAAAATTCTTTACCATGACATAATCTCCTTCTCTATATTCTGTATAAATCTTCCTTTTCGCATTGAAATATGCTTCGTTATTTGTTTGAGATTTTATTTGATTTTCTTCCTCAATCTTTTCTTCCTCTCCTAATTTTCCTTTCTTAATCTACTATTATGTACTGGCCCATAGTGATCAGTATGAATAACATTAAATGGTCTATTCCCTTTGGGGATGCTGTGCAACGCTCCCTCTAATTTAGGAAAGAAAGTTCTGACTGTGGTCACAAACCTTTTGTTTCATGCCCAAAAACCAATAACTTTTACCAATCGCATCTACCATATTATCCCTTCCAATATGACCTAATTCGTCATGATATTCATACATCACGTGTTCCTCCATTCGATTTGGTACATAAAACAGTAAAATCTTATAATATATAATCCTAATATATAATCCTATTCCTCATTTCAAACCACTTATGCTCTCTGTTTTCTAAAATGTTCCTAATTTCCTGTACCTTACTATCTCTTAACTGACAAATTTCCAAATTATTCTCAAACATGTTTGCCGCTATTATCATTACATTATTACATCTGCTAAGTTCATTAACATGCTGCATATGTTTTCCTGCCCTGTGTTTTAATTCATAATCGAATTCTTGTAACTATAAAACCCACCTTGCAATTAATGTTAGAGAATTACAATCTGTAACAATCTTGAAACGATTTCCCTGCAAATATATCCTAAATCTTCTAAGTGCGTAAATAATGGCTAACGTTTCTAATTCAAAGCAATGGTATTTAGCTTCAGTAGTTGTTGATCTTTTCGAAAAATCAAAAATCGGATGCAACTTCTTGTCTTCCTTTCTCTGAAACAGTACAGCCCCAAACCCTAACGCACTCGCATCGCAGTGGAGCTCAATTTCATCCTTGTAATCGATTAAAGGTAACGCCGGGGCTGCAACTAATTTATCTTCCAAAAGTGTGAAACAAGCTAACTCTTCATTTCCAAATTCAAACGTCCGATCTTTCCTCAGTAAATCGTACAATGGTTTCGCCAATATCGAAAAGTCCTTTATAAAGCGGCGAAAGTAAGAACAAAGACCAAAGAAACTTTGTACAGCTTGTACTTTATTTGGCATAGAAAAAGCTTTTATAGCTTATAATCCCCTATCATCAGCTTTTATTCCCTCATTTGAAATTAGAAAACCTAAATATTTTACCTTATTTTGAAGAAACTTGCATTTATCGATTCTTAGTTATAATTTTCCACTAATCTCCTAAATACTTCTACTAATATTCCTAAATGTTCAGAGTATTTAACTCTGGCTTTCAATAAAAATGTCATCCATATATATTATCACCTTATTGTCTCGTATCATATCAGAAAAAACATCATTAACAAATCTTTGAAATACCTGGTGAGCCGTCTTCAAACCCATTAGCATTCGCAAAAACTCAAATTGCCCTAACGGCGTTGTAAAGGATGTGTACTTAACTGACTCTTTGTTCACGAAAACGTGGAAGTACCCATTCTTTAAATCTAATTTAGTAAAAACCGATTTTCCCATCAATTTATCTAACAAATCATCAATTAAGGGAATATGACAATTATCCTTAGCCATCATTTTATTCAACCGTCTGAAATCAATACACAATCTAAACTCCCCAGTCTTTTACATTATAAGACAGTCTTCTAGGTGCACAACTAAATGGTTTTGTGTTCTCTAAAATAATATTTTACTCACATTTAACTCTCTCGAACTTTCAGGTCGCAATACCTTAATATAATTTTCCTTCAACGATTCAATAAACTTCATTTGATCCTTATAACTAACTTGATCCCCGATATTGTAAGCCATTTCATTAGTCTCATCTTCTAAAATGCTTATTTCTAACATTTCCCTTTCAAAATTATCCTCTATGCTTTTTCCTAAACTACCTCAGCTTCCTCATCCAAAATATTACCTAAACCCTTGTCACCTAAATCATCATCGCCTAAACATATGCCAAAACTTTTCTCACCTAAACATGTACCTAAATTGTTCTCGCCTAAAATTTTACCTAAACTGTTTTCACCTAAATTCTTTTCACCTAAATGTGTACCTAAAATTGTCGTAACTAAACTTTTACCTAAACTATTTTCACCTAAATGTGAACTTTTACCTAAAATCTGTTCACCTAAATATGTACCTATTCTTTTACCCAGACTCGTTTCACCTAATATTGTACCTAAATGTATCTCAACTAAACTTGTGCCTAAATTTGTATCGCCTAAACGATTGCCTAAATTTTCCTCACCTAAACTTGTACCTAAATTTTTCTTGCCTAAAATGTTACATAATTTTTTTGTCGCCAAAATGTTTACCTAAATGTTTCTCACCTAAACTTTTTCTTAAGTTTTCCGCCTTACCCTCCGAATCAGTTATAAATTTCCAAATGTCCATACAATTATTAGAAAGTACTTTCACTTTCGTTTTCACCTCGAGTACGGGTTCAATACACTCTACTATAGCCATTTTCAGCGCTTCTAAATCAATTTTTAAGTCGCAAGCCTCTATAAAAAATCTACCCAGCACAATATTACAGCCCATAGATTCGTCAGCCACTACAATTAAGTTAAACCAATATTTTGTCATAACTCCTTAATAAGATTTTGTTTAGGCCAAAGTATTCCTCTTCTTGAGGTTCTATCAATGACACAGGGCTTCTCGAATCTAATAGGCTCTTTTTTGTTTATTTATTTATTTCAGTATTAGCTAATATACATAAATAGCATTTACAATATAATAACTAAATTAGGGAAAGGAGTGGCTAGCTACAGTGTAGCTAGCCATCGACTCGACAATTGATAACATCTTTGTTACATTTTTATGTGTGATTTAACATTTGATGAGAGGGGATATTAGTTAATTAAAAGAGGTGTTTAAATTTGATGTATAATTTTACATATCCGTAAGAAAGATAATACAAGTTTGGAGTTGGTAGCTGTTAGGTCAGTTAATAGATTTGATGGCGGGGTGCGACCGAATAGGTTTGTTCTGATGTTTTGGTAGTGTCCGCAGGTATCTAGTATATGTTTTACTGATAGTTCTTCTCCGCACTTAGGACAGTTTAGCCGGTTTTCCCCATTAAGGATGTGCTTATGTGTCAGATTTGTGTGTCCGGTTTTTAATCGAGTGAGAATGGCGCATTCCCTTCCGTTGATCGAAATAGGGAACTTGAAGTCTTTCTTTTCGGGGTTAAATTGTTTATACCAGTGGTTAAACGACGACCAGTCTTCCAGTTCGATGTCCAGCAAAATGTTTTTGATGCTTTTCCAGATGTCTTGTTGGACTCCAGGTATGATTGTGTGGCACGGAGCCCGTCCGGCTAATTTTGCAGCTTTGTCGGCTAACTCGTTCCCAATTATTCCTATATGAGCCGGGACCCATAATAGTTTAATTTTGCTATTGTTTTTGATGCAGAGGTGACGAATTTCGGATAAAAGGTTATTGTTATTGTAGAAGTTTTGTACTCCTTGCAGGGTGGACAGACTATCACTGCAGATGATATAACTTCCCTTAAGTTCGAGAGCAAATTTAATTGCCTTAACAATAGCTACTGCTTCCGCAGTAAAAACTGAGAAGTTGTGAGGTAGCTGACCCCATGAAACAATTAATCCGTGTTGGTCAACCACTGCAAAGGTGGTTGAGGTGTCGGACTTGGAACCATCGGTGTAAAGCCATTTTTTATCGGAGTATTTATGGGTCAATTCTGCGAATAGCTGCTTAAACGTTGTAATTGGAGTCCTTGATTTTTGGATATCATGAAGCGTAGTGTCTATGGCGGTGGAGCGTAATTTCCACGGAGGGGATGGAATGACTTTGTTCCAACGATAAGGCGATCCTATGTTGTGTCTCTTGATAAAGGTTATACATCTTCGTATCGTGGATTGGACTTTAAATTTCCTACGGTGCTTCGAGGCAACTACATAGTCCTTCAGCAGAATAGAGTTGGTTGAGCACATGATTTTTGGTATTAAATGTAGTTTGCGCGACTCTGTTTTTAATGTCCGGTAATCCTGCTACGGCTAGATGCCTTTAGTTTGGGGTCTTTGAAAATTCATACTCCCCCCCACGCCCGCATAATAAAAAGGTAAAAAATTTTTTTTTTTTTTGTTGCGCCCCACCAAAAAATAGGGGGACCCAAAAAAATATATAAAAAAAAAAAAAAACCTTTTCTTATTTTTAATTATTGTCAAAAAAAAAAAAAAAAATTTTAAAATTAAAAAATTATTAATTTTTTTTATATTATTTATTAAAAAATTTTTAAAAATTTTTTTTTAAATTTTAATTTTTTATTATTTTAAAGGACAAATATTAAAAAAAAAAAAAAATAATTTTTTTTGACGACCCGACGTCACAAATAATAAAAAAGAACATTCCAAAAACACATCTATCTCCTTTATTCTCACTACGCCGCACCACATTCAAAATACGCGCCAAAAAGCGCACACGTTCAAACCGCGCGCCCAAACAGATACGTTGGTCACACTAACATATCGATAAACAACTACCAGGTCTGGCCACACTAACCCTTACGATACTTCGATAACCTAGTACCATCGCTATATTAAGGAACCGATAACGAGTTATCGATAGCGGTATTCTCAACATCGACCGCTCTGGGCACACTCAACGGGGCCTATATAAACAGAGGCAAGACCCCAGATGAGTCACTTGCGTTCCGACGAGCTTCGAGGAAACATCAGCAACAAGGAGAAATATCCGGGTAAGTGTTCTGGTAGATAGTCTTGGTATTGGTGGAGGATCCATAAGAGTGCGGTTTTAAATCGGCTCTACGACCTGGTGAGGATCACTGGCGTCCCGGTGTGGTTTCCTGAAATCAGCCCAGACCCAGTCGTGATCACTGAGGCGGCCCGGTTTACGTAATACAGGCCCACCTCAGTGAGTTCCCCAGACGTCACGTTTCCGGCTCCCGACCCAGAAACGAAACGGATGTAGAAACGGCAGGTCGAAAGAAAACTAACGATGCCCGGCAGCCGAAACTAACGATGCCCTACATTCCCGAATCCCACTAGAAATCCAAGTAGATCGTTCCCAACGACCCAGAACACTACAAACCCGACGTCCACGACGTACACGACATACGCACGACGAAGCAGTTCTCACTCGGCCGCCCGCAGCGCCAACGCGATAACCCGGCCACCCGCAGCGCCAACACGGTCACTCGGCCGCCCGCAGCGCCAACGCGACAACCCGACCATCGGCCGCGTCAACGCGACCACTCGGCCCATCTACGACGTCAACACGATCACTCGGCCCACCCCGCAGCGCCGACTCGATCTCACACGCTTCTATAGCGTCACGGACACACCGCGAAGCAGTCCCTCTCACACGCTTCTATAGCGTCACGGACACACCGCGAAGCAGTTCATCACACTCGCTTCCGGAGCAACGGATCTACGACGGCAAGCAGATCTCCACACACGCTCCCAGATCTACGACAGCAAGCAGTTCATCACACTCGTTTCCGGAACATCGGACCCACGACGGCAAGCGGTTCCTCACACACGCTCCTGTAGCATCACATCCCGACCGCAAGTAGTTCACCACTCGGCCCTTCCGGAGCGCTGAACCAACGAAGCAAGCAGTCTCAACTCACGTATACGTCATCACCCGACAAAACACTACTTTTGTACAATTACTACGAAATACACGCCTACTTTATAGTTCTATCCCTCTGTGTCATTCTTGGGGAAAGGGAGGTAAACCGATCTATAGAGGAAATAGAAATATCTGTCTCGAACCCTGACCACGGCGAGCTATACCGCCTCCCAAAACAGGGTCGTTACAGTGGCGCCCGAACAGATTGAAGACAAATAGACAGAAACCTCAAACACCACAAAGATCGTTTACCCTCTTCCTCAACAAATCACAGATAAAATGGCAGACAAGCTAACTAGAAGCTGGATCTCCAATTGTAATAAAACACAACTGGAAACCTATCTAATGGAATTTGACATCAAGCCAGAAACACTGTGCGAAGACATGCGAAAACAAATGTCGGAGTTCATAAAGAACGGTGACCACAGCGAAAAAACCATCATACGCCTCCTAGAACTGGCACAAAAACACGCAAGGACCCCATCACCAGCACCCGACGGATCAGGGAATCAACCGAAAGGGGCTAAGGGGACATCCAACACGGAGCAACACATCAGCGAGAAAACCCCAAACTTGCTACAAATACCAGACACACAAGCGACAAGCAGCGGAAAGTCGATACCCGAACCCAGGAAGACTGACAAAGTGGCCACAATGGGAGTAATACGTAGCTGGGGAGAATTTTATGATGGCACGGGCGACCCGACAGAATTCATCTGTAGAACGGAAGAGCTGGCAAGGGCCTATGGGATAGAGCTCGACCAAGCAGCAGGAGCTATGGTGATTTTGCTCAGAGACTGTGCCTTGGACTGGTGGCATACCCACCCAATTCCAATGCCATCATGGAAAAGCTTCAAGACAGAATTCCTGGGATACTACAGACCGGCGGACTCCGAAGAGAAAGCGATGGAAAACATAACACGCAGGCACCAGGGTTCAAACGAGCCAGCAAAGGACTACGCACGGGAACTTCGTAAAATCATGAGATTTACCACTCTCACGGAGGAAAAGAAACTAGAGTGGGTCTACCGAAACAGTCGAGTGGAGTTCAAAAAATACGCCAAACGAGGGGAATGCCGAACCCTAGCGGAATACTTACAGTTGGCAGAGGAATTCGAGGCCCTCCAACCACAGGAACGCGCACCACAACACACTTCGGAAAGCCACTGGACACAACGGCAGCAACCGGGAGATTCCGGGAGACAAACGAGAAACCAATGGAGACCACAGGAACCTCCACAAGCACTGAGCAGAGGAATAACTCGATCATTCAATATGAATAATAGATGTTCAAGGTGCAAAGAAGAGGGACACAGAGGACAGCAGTGCAACAATACGCCAAGAATATTCTGCTGGATATGCGGACAGGATGGAATACGAACGATCCATTGCTGTCGCCGGAACGAAACGTCGGGAAACGCCAGAGGCCCGGGGGATCACAGCGGGTGCCCAGGGCAAACACCACACCCGCAACATCAATAAACTTCAACGGCCGACGACTACTTGCACAAGTAAATATAGGCAACGCAAGAGTTCGCGGGGCCATAGACACAGGAGCTACAAGAAGTTTCATCGCCAGGAAACTAGCCAGCAGAATAGCCAGACATGGGAGAAAAAAACAAGTAACCGAAGCCATTAGGCTAGCAGACGGAACAAACAGAACGGTCACAGAGGCACTAGAAGTTCCAATACAACTCGGAAACAAAACAAGCACAACAACGCTGCTAATCCTCGAAGAGGTAATCGGCGACCTTCTGCTGGGGATAGACTTCTTGGAACAATGCAACGCGACACTACAATGCGGAGGACTCACAGCAAAGATGAACGGGGACCAAAGAAACAAAAACAGGAGGAAAAAAAGAGTCACGGCATAGGATCACTAGCGACAGGCGATCTAACGGAAGCAGAAGTACAAGAAACCCTTGAAAAAGAGTTGGAAATGATGAGTCAAGTCAAGGGAGTCAGCCATATTGCCACGCATAGGATATTCATGAAGCACGATCGCCCAATCAAACAAAGGTACTATCCTCGAAACCCAGCCATGCAAGAAATAATAAACAAACAAGTGGACGAGCTTCTGGCTCAGGATCTCATCGAACCCTCGCATTCCGCTTACAGCTCACCAGTAGTACTAGTAGAGAAGAAAAACAAAGAATGGAGACTATGCATAGACTACAGGCAGCTGAACGAGCACTCAGAACGTGACGCATACCCAGTACCCCGTATGGACCACATACTCAACCAACTACGAGAGGCCAAATATATAAGTACACTAGACTTAAAAAGTGGCTACTGGCAAATACCGATGGATAAAGGAAGCAAACAGTTCACCGCGTTCACCGTACCTGGGCGCGGGCTGTATCAGTGGAAGGTAATGCCCTTCGGACTACACACAGCACCAGCCACGTTTCAAAGAGCTCTGGACTCAGTCATAGGACCAGAGATGGAACCCTTTGCATTCGCATACCTGGACGATATAGTGGTCATCGGGCGTACCAAAAGGGAACACATGGAAAAACTACAGGAAGTAATGAGCCGACTACGCAAAGCAAATTTGAAGATAAACGCAGAGAAATGTCACTTCTTCAAGGAAGAGCTGAAGTACCTAGGCCATGTGGTTAGCGCAAGGGGGATACACACGGACCCGGGAAAAATAGCCGCGATCCTAGACATGCCAAGCCCACAGACAACGAAGCAAGTACACAGCTTTCTGGGAGTAGCTTCATGGTACAGAAGATTCGTCCCAAACTTCACGGAACTGGCACAACCACTATATAACTTAGTGAAGAAAGACACGAAGTTCAAATGGAGCGAGGAGGCAGAACAGGCAACGCAACACCTAAAAAAGGCACTAACGGAAGCACCAGTTCTGGCCTGCCCAGATTTCGGGAAAACTTTTCTACTCCAGACAGACGCCAGCAACTGCGGACTAGGAGCGGTCCTTACTCAAGAAGACGAAGACGGCGAGCACGTGATATCGTACGCCAGTCGGAAACTCACAAAGACGGAACAGAACTACTCAGCAACCGAAAAGGAATGCCTGGCAATCCACTGGGGCATCCAGAAGATGAGGATGTACCTGGAAGGTTACCACTTCATAGTCATCACGGACCATCAGGCGCTAAAGTGGCTTAACTCGATAGAGAGCCCATCAGGACGGATCGCCAGATGGGCGTTGGCAATGCAGCCATACTCGTTCGAGATTCGCTATCGCAGAGGAAAGCTCAATGTCGTGGCGGACGCATTGTCCAGAATGCCAGAAGAAGAAGCCCACGGAGCCGAAATCGAAGAAGACGTCTGGATTAAACGGAAAGTTATAGACTTAGAAAAAAACCCCGAATCATGGCCAGATTACGCGATAATTAACGGAAGGCTATATAGGCATATACCGTCATGGGCTGCAGACGAGGACACACAGCCATGGAAACTATGCGTGGCTAAAAAACAACGAGAGCGAGTACTTCGAGAAAACCATAGCGAAGCAACAGCAGGCCACCTAGGGGTGAGAAAAACAAAACACCGGATAATGGCACAATACTACTGGCAAGGAATGCACAGAGATATACAGCAGCATGTGAGAAGCTGCGAAACTTGCCAACGCTACAAAACATCTCAGCAACAAGCAGCAGGGAAAATGTTGTCAGAAATAGCAAAAGTACCCTGGGAAACCCTATGCATAGATTTCGTGGGCCCACTACCGAGATCCAGCCACGGTAACAACATGTTGCTAGTGATGTTCGACAAGTTCACTAAATGGGTAGAAATTGCAGCCGTCCGGAAAGCAACGACAGATATCGTACTAAAGGTACTAAGGGAACAGGTCATATCCCGGTTCGGAACACCAAAAAAAATAATCTCGGACAATGGGGTGCAATTCACTAGCAACAAGTTCAAGGCACAGCTACAGAAATGGGGAATTGCTCACCAGCTGACAGCCCCATACACCCCTCAAGAAAACCCGGCAGAAAGGGCCAACCGGACGATTAAAACAATGATCGCACAATTCTCGGGAACAGAGCACACAAGATGGGACGACTGGCTACCTGAAATATCGTTGGCAATCAACAGTAGCAGATCAGAGTCAACTGAATATAGCCCAGCATATCTGCTCTACGGACGGGAAATTAGATTACCAGGAAGCCTGTTTGCCGAAAACACACAAGGATCGGGAATTGTGGAGGAGACAATACATGCACGATGGGAGCGTATCATGGAAACGAGGAAACTTGCACACCTAAACATGGGAAAAGCGGCACAGGACCAAGCTAGATCATACAACCTCCGGAAAAGGGACTGGAGACCCAAAATAGGAGACTTAGTATGGGAAAGACAGCACCCATTGTCAAAAGCAGCAACTGGATTCGCGGCAAAGTTAGCTCCGAAATACGAAGGCCCATTCAAAGTTACAGGTTTCATATCCGCGGTTATTGCAACAATAAAACACACGGTGACCGGAAAGACGCACAGAACCTACGTAAACGAACTGAAACCCCATGTAGAAACCCTCAACTAACAAGCACGCACAACTCCACAAAACCAACTAAGAAAAAAACCATTCGTCGTGTTTCAGAATGAACAAAAAATTTCAAAACTCGCTGGGAAAATACAGGGAGAACCTGCAAAGGATCAACCAGCAACGGCGACGAGTAGTTATACTCGGAGCCGTGGACGTAGAGGTCCAGCTGGTTGCCGGAAGCCAACCAGGGCTGCCCCGATGGGCAGACAAGCCCCACATCGGAACCCACACGGAACAACACCCACCCCAACGACACGGAACACGCTGGCAACCCCCACGACCACGAATACAACCACGGCAACGACACGGAACACGCTGGCGACCCCTACGACCACGAATAGGACCATTACATCAACACGGCAAACATTGGCAACATCAACGACAAAGGAAACGACACGGCAAGCAACGGACAACGAAGAACGACCCCCCATGCCCAGGACAACGACCGGCACAAAAAGGCACCAACTGGCAGATCATCAGCGTCCGCAAACAAAATGGGTAACCCCGCGGCGGCTCGCGGCTCTAGACTTTCCCGGAGTAAAGCCGATCAACTTATCGGAGGAAAGCGAGGAGGAATGGGAGCCAAAACCACGGGGCCGCGAGGAGCACCTGAAACGCGTGGAGGAAGCGGTCGTGCGTCTGAAGGCAACCTGGCGGAGCGGAAACCGCAAGACAACACTGGTGGTCTCGGACAACCACACAACCCGCATCCGCATCGGCAGAGACGGACACGTACACACCAACACCAACGAGACGCCAGTGTCTTAAGCGGGGGGGGGTGTGACGACCCGACGTCACAAATAATAAAAAAGAACATTCCAAAAACACATCTATCTCCTTTATTCTCACTACGCCGCACCACATTCAAAATACGCGCCAAAAAGCGCACACGTTCAAACCGCGCGCCCAAACAGATACGTTGGTCACACTAACATATCGATAAACAACTACCAGGTCTGGCCACACTAACCCTTACGATACTTCGATAACCTAGTACCATCGCTATATTAAGGAACCGATAACGAGTTATCGATAGCGGTATTCTCAACATCGACCGCTCTGGGCACACTCAACGGGGCCTATATAAACAGAGGCAAGACCCCAGATGAGTCACTTGCGTTCCGACGAGCTTCGAGGAAACATCAGCAACAAGGAGAAATATCCGGGTAAGTGTTCTGGTAGATAGTCTTGGTATTGGTGGAGGATCCGTAAGAGTGCGGTTTTAAATCGGCTCTACGACCTGGTGAGGATCACTGGCGTCCCGGTGTGGTTTCCCTGAAATCAGCCCAGACCCAGTCGTGATCACTGAGGCGGCCCGGTTTACGTAATACAGGCCCACCTCAGTGAGTTCCCCCAGACGTCACGTTTCCGGCTCCCGACCCAGAAACGAAACGGATGTAGAAACGGCAGGTCGAAAGAAAACTAACGATGCCCGGCAGCCGAAACTAACGATGCCCTACATTCCCGAATCCCACTAGAAATCCAAGTAGATCGTTCCCAACGACCCAGAACACTACAAACCCGACGTCCACGACGTACACGACATACGCACGACGAAGCAGTTCTCACTCGGCCGCCCGCAGCGCCAACGCGATAACCCGGCCACCCGCAGCGCCAACACGGTCACTCGGCCGCCCGCAGCGCCAACGCGACAACCCGACCATCGGCCGCGTCAACGCGACCACTCGGCCCATCTACGACGTCAACACGATCACTCGGCCCACCCCGCAGCGCCGACTCGATCTCACACGCTTCTATAGCGTCACGGACACACCGCGAAGCAGTCCCTCTCACACGCTTCTATAGCGTCACGGACACACCGCGAAGCAGTTCATCACACTCGCTTCCGGAGCAACGGATCTACGACGGCAAGCAGATCTCCACACACGCTCCCAGATCTACGACAGCAAGCAGTTCATCACACTCGTTTCCGGAACATCGGACCCACGACGGCAAGCGGTTCCTCACACACGCTCCTGTAGCATCACATCCCGACCGCAAGTAGTTCACCACTCGGCCCTTCCGGAGCGCTGAACCAACGAAGCAAGCAGTCTCAACTCACGTATACGTCATCACCCGACAAAACACTACTTTTGTACAATTACTACGAAATACACGCCTACTTTATAGTTCTATCCCTCTGTGTCATTCTTGGGGAAAGGGAGGTAAACCGATCTATAGAGGAAATAGAAATATCTGTCTCGAACCCTGACCACGGCGAGCTATACCGCCTCCCAAAACAGGGTCGTAAATATTTCATTGTACGATAATGGTGGGTATGTACAGCGCTGTTTTTTACAAATATGAAAAACCTTACATTTATTTACAGCAAGGGTCGCACCGGAGGTGTTACCCCAGATTTGGATTTCATTAAGGATTTCTTTAAACTTATTATTAAGTGTAGTAGTATGCTTACATTTGCTATAAATTATGGCATCGTCTGCATAAACTGACAGTTTAATTTGCTTATGTCTTAATATTATGTTATTTAAGGACTGGAAGGCGATCATGAACAATACTACAGAGAGGGGCGATCCTTGTGGGATGCCATTGTGGAGAATATAGAATTTAGATAAAGTGTTGTTAACTCTTACTCGGATAGAACGGTTGATCATGAAAGCCTTCGCTAAGTTGAAGGTCTTTTGACCTACCCCCCACCGGGAAAGTTGATCCAATACCGTATGCACCCCAACGCGATCGAAAGCCCTTTCAAAATCAGTTGCCAATATGGTAACATGATTTTTGGTAGAAAGGGCATCCGATGCGTAATGGTGGAGATGCAGAAGGGTATCAAGAGTGCTATGCTGTTGTTTAAAAGCTGTTTGGTGGGGGCTGATAAGTTTTTGTTTTGTAATGAACCACATTAACCTTTTGGCTAACATTTTTTCTAGGGTCTTGCTTAAACATGAGAGTAAAGAAATAGGTCTAAATGATGTTATTTCGTGTGTTGGTTTGTTAGGTTTTAAGATAGGGATAATTATGGCAGATTTCCACACATGAGGGTAGGTACCCCTAGCGAGCATGGCGTTATACATTTCTAATAGGCGGTATTTAGCTTCGGAGGGTAACTGTTTAAGCATTGGGTATGAAATTCGGTCTATACCGGGTGTTTCCCTTTCGCATACTGAAGGGCATATTCAAGCTCACTAAGGGTAAAATTGGAGTCAAGGTCTGTAGAAGCGGTCGACAGTTTGGTGGGTGAGTATTCCTGAGAAAGAATTTCTTTTTTACGAGTCTTGTAATGGTGGGAGAAATTGTCATCCTTAGAGAAGTCCGACCAAAAGTTCCCAAATGAATCGCAAATGTCTACGGAGTGATGGAGAACTTCGTTGTTATATTTAATTGTCCTGAGGGTATTTGGGAAATTACCTATTAAGCGATTTAGGTCAGACCAAATTTTCTTGGTCGATGATAGAGGGCTTATATTCGAAGTGAATCTTTCAAAGGATTCCCGTTTTGCTTTTTTGGCATTGTATTTGAAAACAGCATTCGATTTTCTGTAAGAAATTAGAGTAGCGGTGCTCTGAGTTTGTTTGTATGCGTGCCAAAGAGATTGCTTTTGTTGCCTTAGATCTTGCAGAGTTTTGCTCCACCAAGGAACATTACGCGGATGTAGAAAGGGTTTGGTTTGTGGGATTGCTACATTAGCTGACGCTTTGATTCCTTTTATTATTTTGGCGGCAAACAGATTTAAGTCGTATGTTGCAGGGAAATTAAATTTATCTTTGCATTTGGCGCGGTACAGATCCCAATTGGCTTTGTCTATTTTAAATTTAGGAGATGGCAGTATGTTTATGGGATTAGTTTGAAACTGAATCTTTGTCTTTAAAGGATAGTGATCGCTTCCGTAAAGAGAGTCTTTCACGGACCACTTACAGAAAGGGAACAGCGATGCGGAGGCTAATGTAAGATCAGTAGCCGTGAATGAGTTGTGAGTGGAATGATGGGTAGCGGAGCCGTCATTGAGGAAAGTTAAAGTTGATTTGTTTATGACTTCCTCTATTTGGAACCCTCTGGAGTTATGCGAAGATGATCCCCACAATGGACTCCAAGCATTAAAATCTCCCACATATAGGATTGGCTTGCTAGAAAGATCTACTATTTTAAGAATTTCGTTGGCTGCTACTAATTGAGATGGAGGTATATATGTATTAAAAATACAGATTTTGGGATGGGCTAGGATTTCAATACCTAAAGAGCAAGTATTGATTGGTATGGGCTTGTGGGGAATGTCTTTACGTACGAGTATGCTAACACCTTGTTTGGCATAGGTAATAGAGCTAAAGTTATAAAAGTATCCAATAAATTGCTTGGGGTAAGCAATGTTCGTTAGGTTGGCATTAATATGTGTTTCCTGAAGGCAAATAACATCAGGGTTGGTATTGTTTATCAAAAGTTGTAGTTCGTGGTAATTGTTAAAGTAACCATTCATGTTCCATTGTACTAGTGTAATGGACATAAGTGGGAAGAGAGAGAGGATGTTATTGGGTTTGGTTTTGGATTGACGAAACTATGAATCACTCATGGCATCGTCAGGTTCGTGGGCATTTAAATTAATATTGTGTGATGTTGATTTATTATGATTTAAAGATGTTGCTCGGCTGCTGCTTTCATATTCAGCATGGATTTCTTGTATGTATGCATGTGATGCAGGAGATAAGTTATACTTGTTATGAGCAAGTGAAGTGGATTGCTTTGGCTGATAAGGGGTTGTGGGGATATGGGACTGGGGAATCGGGGAATGGGAAGGGGAAGGGGAAGGGGAGGGGGAAGGGGTTTTTATCGGGACTTCGTCGGTGGAAGCGATTTTAGTTTTGTCATTTTTGTTTTGGTTTGCGTTTTCGCTATGTTGATATGATGTTTTGGCTACAGAAGAATATGAAGCGGTATTAACCGAGTTATGTGATGTTGTTTTGAATATTGTTTTGGCCTCACGCATAGTGCATTTTCTGACTGTTTTTATTTTGAGTATTTCTTTTTGTTCTTGGTACTTAGGGCATTGTCGGGAAGAGGCCGAATGCTCGCCAGAGCAATTGGCACAGCAGATTTTAGTGCATTTGTTTGGGGAATGGGGTGGTAGGGCACATTCAGCGCAGATTGGGGTGTTTACGCATTTTTTGGTTGTGTGGCCGAGGAGTTGGCAAGACTTGCATCTCATGGGGTTTGGTATGTACTCGCGAACTTTAACTGAGTGCCAAGAAATTTCGATTTTAGATGTGAGATTATAGAGTTCGAAGGTTATTAGGATGACTCCGCTGGGCTTGGATACACCATCGTAGGATTTCATAAATTTATAAACTTCCGTAACCTTTTGTGTTTTAAGTTCATCAACGATTTCTTTCTCGGGAATGTCGCAGAGGTACGGGGCATAAACTGTCCCTTTCACAAAATTGAGGGCCTCGTGGAGCTTACACTGTACTTTGCATATACCGGTAAGCTCGGTAGTATTTATAAACTTATCAGCATCGGCTTGAGATTTGACTAGCATAAGTAAATTTCCGTCTCTAAGATTCGAAATGGTCAAAATGTTTTTGGAGATCATTTTAAGGGCGCGGCGGACGGCGAAGCATGAGAATTGAGAAATTGTCTTTTCAGTATTGATGGAGGTGATTGTTATATATCTTGGATTATCAACTGAGGTAGGTGGAAGTTCAGGGAATGCAATATTCAGTTTTTGGGGTTGTTTTTGGGCTGATGGCAAGCGGCGCAAACCGATTGTCGCCCAGGTTTGGAGGCCCTGGGCCCATGATGGGGTTTTTTGGTTTTTATACTTGGGTTGTTTTTTATAAACAGTGGATTGAAGACTTTTTCAAAACACGATGAAAAATTAAGAAAAGATAAGAACTACGTGGGTCCAAAAAGAACAGTGACCGATCGAGAACCTCTGTTTGGAGATAAGAGACGTCCGCTCGCGACGAGAGATAGTCGAAGACTGAGGCTCTTTTTTGTAATAATGGCCTGGGTATAGTTTTCAACACTAAACATTTTAAATAATCTTACATAATTGTTCTCGACCTTCTTCTTGTTCTGGGGTCATTCAGTCAAACGGTGACGAAAAACCACCATTCCCCGATGCTATTTCGTCATAAACGGCGCTGCCGACGCCCTTGTCTCTGTCTCCATCGGCTTCTCTACCGCCGCTGTCTCCGCGGCCGCTGTCTCTACCGCCGCTGCTTCTGCCGCCGTTGTCTCTGTCTCTGTTGCCGCTGCCTCTGCGCCGCTGCCTCTGCCGCTAACGCCGTTTTGCTGAAACACATTTTCGTCTCCGCCGTTGCCCGTTCTCATCTACTTTGCATGCGTCATTTCGCCGCAACGTATTTTCGTCCCCTCCGCCTGCGCTGTTTCGCCGCAATGCATTTTCGCCTTGATCTGGTAATTCAACTTCTCCAGCCTTTCCTGAGCTGTCACAATTTCGGCTTGCAGATTTCCCAAGTTCTCAGCGCCGACTCTAGCTCGTCACTTTTTTGACGATTTCCTCGATTTATCCTGGCCATTGCAGATGCACTATCGGAACCTATGTCAGACTTAGAATTGGTTTAGGCGGTTCGGAATAATTTCAGATCAGATCTAGGACATGAATTATTACATATAGATACACCCACCATAGCGTCGTTACGAAGACAATGTCATCGTTATGAAGACTTCTTTAATAATTTAAGAGTGAGAAACAATGCACGTCACCCAGCACCAAGGCGAACCGTAAACGAAATAAATGTAGATGAGGAAACTGAGGAAAATACTCAGGAAAGTGATTCAAAGTGACTCAGGAAAGTGATTCGATTTTCGCATTTCGCAATGACAATCAAGTTAAGTGTTGAAATTGTGATTCTGTAGGTCATCGAAACAAGGAGTGCTTTCAACCACGCCGCGTATTTTGCTACGGGTGCGGGAGCTCCGGCTACCTATAAACCTTCTTGTCCAAAGTGTTCACCAATATCGGGAATCTCAAAACCGGATACCCGTGTCAGTCCGAGAGCGGATGCCCGAATGTAAACTCGGATGTCGAAATTTCTAAAACACCAGATTGTACAACCATACCTGACAGAGTAATTAAAATACCTGACCTTTCCAAAACTCGGCAATTCAAACCATATCATATTCGGCTTAAAGAATATAAAGGGACTAGAAGGAGAATATTTGATGGCGAGGTAGAAAAGGATACCGTAAGTCGCGCAGCAATAAGTTAACGCAAATTTTGGAAATCAAAGCGTAGGTATCACAGTTACATGATATCGAGTATAACCCGAAATGTTAACGACATACGTCCTTTTGTGAATATAACTCTTTTTGACCAACCGCATTTAGCTTTACTTGATAGTGGGGCAAACAAGAGCGTAGTAGGAGGTTCCCTAGCCAATAGTATAGTTTCGGGAAAACATAAGTTCACTAGAACTCGTGGCAACGTACGAACCGCTGACGGAACAAAACAGACAATTTTAGGTAATATCCGAATTCAGATGAATTACAACTTCATAGAGGCAGAAAACGAATTCTTAGTTGTACCATCGATAACCCAAGACGTTATTTGCGAAATCGATTTCTGGGAAAAGTTCGGAATTTCAATTTCATTACGATTTAGCACAAATGAGTTAACTGTTGAGGAAGAGTCGTCCAATCTTAACTTATCGTCAGCAGAGAAAGGTAGATTAAAAAGCATTATAGATTCCTTTCCCTCATTTGATAGAGACGGTCTTGGCATAACAAACTTAGTCGAACATTCCATCGATACCGGCAATGCCAAGCCAATAAAACAGAGGCATTACCATTTGTCACGGGCGCGTGAAAAACTTCTTTGTGTAGAGATCGACAGAATGATTAATTTAGGAGTGGTCATCCCCAATCGTGTTGATAGTCAAGCCAGATAAAGTTAGATTTTGTCTCGACTCTAGAAAGGTAAACGATGTTACGATAAAAGATTCATATCCTATTCCGAATTTAGAAGGATTGATAAGTCGTCTTCCACCAGTTCACTATGCAGCGAAAAAATCGATTTGAAAGATGCCTTTTGGCAGATTAATTTAGATGAGGAGTCCTGAAACAGCCTTCACAGTACCAAATAGGCCATTATACCGATTTAGGCGAATGCCTTTTGGACTCTGCAACGCCCCTCAGATAATGTGTCGCCTTATGGACCAAGTCATTCCATATCAAATGAAACCGCACACATTTGTTTACTTAGATGACCATGATCATTTCATCTAGTTTCGAAGATCATTTAAAACATCTCGCCGAAGTTGCATTTCCTCTGCGCCATGCTGGACTAACTATCAACATTCAAAAGAGTCAGTTTTGTCTTAAGAAAGTCGAATATCTAGGTTATGTTGTGCGTGAAGGGACCCTTTAAGTCAACCCCAAAAAGGTTAGTGCTGTCTATGAGTTCCCCATCCCCAAAAGCCAACAACACTTATGAAGATTTCTTGGGATGTGTTCGGGCCAAAGCGGCGCTTCCCGTTTCGGGTGAACCGGCCCTGGATTTTTTTCCAGATCTTCGCATCTCGTTCTCTCGCACTGTTAAGTGTCTCCACTCCGCTCTCCAAGCGGCTCTTGAAACATCCACCCCGTAGCTTTAAGTTAGTTCTAATTTACAAGTGTACCAAGAAGGAAGTGAAGTCGAATAAAGTGAAAAAAAATACCGCATTTTCCTGGACTAATTCACCCCGTTGGAAAGCCAGCCCCTCGCCATTACATGATCCATCGACCGGATAATTCCAGAAGAGGATAAAAAGTTCCAAGCACCAGAGTTCAACCAGCGGATTTTTAATAATTTCTCGTCCATCAATTCAAGATAAGTACGACCGTTCTTATTTATTCTTATTTCCGCCAACCAGCCAGATATTTCCAATTTTTCCAATCCAGTTTCTTATATCTGTCTGATCGGCCATTCCATTGTGCATACGATCGCCATATTCCGGCTTCTTTTTTCGTATTGCCATTTCCATCTTCATACGGTCGCCATTTTCCGACTTCTTTCTTTTTCCCATTTCCATATTCTTGTTCATACGGACATATAATCCAGATGCACACTCTTTAATGTACGTACATAAGCCTGACCATCTCAACATATGTACGTAAGGAAACATACACGTACGTTCTTTCGCGGTACACCCTACAAACATTTCTACAGCGACATTTACCATACAGTCTACATTATCTCCAATTTCCAAATTTATTACAAATTACAATTTTAAATTACAATTTATACACATACATTACCGAGTTCCCACAAACACACATATCCATACATAATGCATGCTTATTAATGTAAGTACATATCCACATATCCATTTCAACATATAGCGTAACGTAAGGCAACGTAAGCACGATAATCCACATACGTTCTTTTGCGGTACACCCTACAAACATTTCGAAGTCGATATTTACAATACAGTCCACATTATTTATAATTTCCAAATATAAGAACTACTATATACACTATATAATCCTGAGCATGCTGATTAAGACACATATATTAATATATGCATAATTATATATTACACATATTACCAAAAATAACTCGATTCCACCGAACCCATCACCAGAATTTGCATGATATTTATTTCAGCAGCGCTAATTCGCACACACCGTCGGCTCACATCCATTAAAAAAAATAAATAAATAATTTTTTTTTTTGGCAAGCTCGCGTCGGTGCGCGGCACAAAGACCAACATCTACAGATCTCTTTTTGGGCAAGAGACCATCTTCGGGTGGGTGCTTACTGGTCCAGTGTCCATGTCCACAAGCAACCGATTCTCAGCCTTTACGACTCAAGTTCCAAAGCCAACTGAGGCGTCCTTAGGCAAACTTCTCACGAACTTTTGGGAGGTGGAAAATCTACCATCCAAAATGGTAAAAGAGTCCGATTCCGTCTGCGAAAGTAATTTTTCTACGAACCACAACTAGAGACGCGAGCGGGAAGTAGTGACGTAGTGACGTTACCGTTCTGCGACCCCGATCATTGTGGATCTGAGTTGAGATACTCAAGGTCTATAGCACTTGCTCAGTTTCTGAGAAACGAGAATCGTTTACGAAGAGACACTCCATTAAATGAGCAGTACAACTCCGTTATCCAAGAATATTTGGATTTAAGCCATATGAGAGAGGTTTCGCCCACTCACAATTCTCCAAACTGCTACCTCCCACATCATGCGGTGATTAAGCCCGAAAGCACCACCACGAAACTGCGGGTGGTATTCAACGCTTCCAGCCCTTCAGCAAATGGGACTAGCTTGAACGATGTGCTTCAATCCGGTCCAGTCCTCCAATCTGACTTAACGATTCAGATTTTAAAGTGGCGCTATTTCAAGTATGTCTTTAGTGCGGACATCACGAAAATGTATAGGCAGATCTGGGTCGATCCAAAGCACACGCCCTTTCAAAGGATTCTATTCCGAAACAAGGATGGTGACATTCGAGATTACGAGCTGAAAACCGTAACATTCGGTGTCAATTGCGCGCCCTATCTCGCCATCCGAGTGCTGACGTAGATCAGCAGTTTCCGAAAGCCAGTCACATAATCCGCAACTTCATGTATGTTTATGACGTTTTAGCAGGATCGAATTCTCAACAACAAGCTCAACTCAATCCAGGAGTTAGTAACCGCTTCGAATTTAGGGGGTTTTAAAGGACATTCCAAATGAGCATCTTCTCCATGCTGAGTTCTTAAATATTGATCCCGAAAGCACAGCAAAACTCTCGGCATTCACTGGAGAGCAACCACCGACGAGTTCTACTTCGTGCCCCCAGAACTAAACGTCAAATCCTCCTATACGAAAAGAGAAGTTCTCTTCCAGATCGCAAAGCTATTCGATCCCGCTGGGTGGCTTGCCCCGTTCATCGTCCGGGCCAAAAATTTTTATGCAGGAGATCTGTCTGCAAGAGTTAGGCTGGGATGACAACCTTCCCGGCGAAATGAGCCATAGATGGCAAATGTTCCTGCAAAGTTGTTCCGATCTCGATCAAATCCGTATTCAGAGATGGGTCGGTTACCAGCCCTAGGTAAAAATCGAGCTTCACGGTTTTTGTGACGCTTCTCAATAGGAAGGTCCAACGGCTATTTGTATTTGCTGTGGAGGAACATGGCTCCGCTCGCAGGTAAGTGGATTATACATCCTGGCTATCTCCTCTAAACTCCATCTCCTAAACGTTGGCAACGCCTTTTATTTGTCAAGAAAATTTCCCAGTCCGTCCGGCAGATATAACTTTTGACACACTACTTGTCGTCGTGCCATCTCTCTTGGCAAACGCCCACCATCTAATGGGTTCGATTTCCCAGAAATCCTTGAGTGCTTAAATGGACTCACCTGCCTCGAAGAACGCCTTATTTCACCTTTTTATGAGGATTATTTCCCTCGGCTATGAAAGGCAATGTGGAATCAGAGGGGCATGGAGAATGTTCCAATTTCAGTTCCCGATATTGTGACTGCGCTTCCACGCTCTTTCGACTCTACCCATGTCATGCAAGTCCATTTAAAAAGAAGACTAGAATACGCTCACAATTTCATGACTTAACTATTCGACCCGCTCGGGTCCTTGAAGCTGTACGGTACTTAGTAAATACCGACCTCTACAGAAAGCACAACATTTCAATAAACGAATTCCTTTTATTGCGGACGAATCTGATCGCGAAGCAGTAGAGCAACTTCTTCACCAGCAATATCAATCCCAAAATGCTGCAGAGCTCGAAGAAAATTTAAATCCCGGATGGCATGAAACATTATTGGAAAATAATGATACTGCAATTCAGCGCATTGCATTGGCACCGGGTGAAGGCCGTCGGCCAACAAGATTATCGCTTGACGAAGACGCAGAGGAACTTTCCTTTTCTACTATTTCTTGCGGAGAAATATTTAAAGGAAATACTACCTATGCGAAAAAGTCAGATCCCAAATCCGTTTTTACGACCGTCGTTGCGCTGTAGTTCCAAAAATTTTATACATGTATAAATTTTACGAAATGCAGCGCATACAAAATTCCATTTCAATTGCTTTACGCAAAAAGTCAGGAGCGGTTACCGCTGGTAATCTGCGGGATGAATCAATCATCAGCCTCATTAGGAGGCTGAGAAAAAAAGTTATAGCCATGATTCGACAATTTGGGCTGCCAACGTTTTTATACCCTTGCAGAGGGTATTATAATTTTGGTCAAAAGTGTGCAACGCAGTGAAGGAGACATCTCCGACCCTATAAAGTATATATATTCTTGATCAGGATCCCCTCCTGAGTTGATATAAGCATGTCCGTCTGTCCTTCTGTCTGTCCGTCTGTCTGTTTCTACGCGAACTAGTCTCTCAGTTGTAAAGATATCGAATTGAAACTTTGCACACACCCTTCTTTTCTTTGCACGCAGTATATAAGTCGGAACGGCCGGGATCGGCCGACTATATCCTATAGCTGCCATATAACTGAACGATCGGAAATGCCATAACTTTGGTGTTTGTAAAGTTAGGAAGTTGGGATTTTCTATGGGTTTTATATTTGGCCAACTATATCCTATAGCTGCCATATAACTGAACGATCGGAAATGCCATAACTTTGGTGTTTGTAAAGTTAGAAAGTTTTGATTTTCTATGGGTTTTATATTTGGCTAATCAATTCGACCTACCAAATTTCATAAGGATCGGCCGACTATATCCTATAGCTGTCATATAACTGAACGATCGCAAATGCCATAAATTTGGTGTTTGTAAAGTTAGGAAGTTGGGATTTTCTATGGGTTTTATATTTGGCCAATCAATCCGACATACCAAATTTTATAAGGATCGGCCGACTATATCCTAAAGGTGCCATATAACTGATTGATCGGAATCGCAATAACTTTGGTGTTTGTAAGGTTAGGAAGTTTGGATTTTCTACGGATTTTATTTTTGACCAATCAAACCCGACATACCAAATTTCATATGGATCGGCCGACTATATTCTATAGCTGCCATATAACTGAACGTTTGAAAATGCCATAACTTTGGGTTTTTAAAGTTAGGAAGTTGGGATTTTTATGAGTGTTAAGAATGCATCGTATGAATAATTTTGGAGAATATAATTTTCAGAATATTCCGCAAGGGGTATTTCAACTTCGGCTCCGCCCGAAGTTAGCTTTCCTTTCTTGTTTATAACTATTTCCGCTCGGTTAATCCGATCCGATCCAGTGACGTGCTCTCGATAGGTTGCGACAATTAATGACTTTGTTCAAAACAGATATTTTTGGGGAATTCAATCTTTCTTATTTTTATTGGAGAATCGAATTCCAGCATAGAGAATCTCCGCATTCTCATGGAATGTACTGGCTTGCTGGTGCTCCTAAGCTCGAAGACGCCGAAAATACCGATCAAGTAATAAACTTTATTGATAGGTTTATTACTACAAATGGAGACGATACTGAACTACAAGAAGTATTTCAGTATCAACGCCACAAGCATAGTGCTTCTTGCCTAAGCGAGTTACGCGGACAGGAGTTCTGCCGATTCAATATGCCATATCCTCCTATGCCCGAAACGCTTATTTTGCATCCAATAGAAGAAAACGAAGTCAATATTGAAGATAATAAAACTTTGTTAAAAAAATTAAGGAAGCTTTAAGACTATTTCAAATGAAGACGCAGCTTTATTTAACAATTTTGATCATTTTCTATCCCATCTTGAAACTAATTTTGCAGTCTAAAAAAGCCACAAATTTTTTTTCGCAGACTATTCTCCGACGGGCTGCTCAATGCTTATAATAGAGATATTCTTGGCTTACACAGAGCTTATATGGATATTCAATTTAAGACGCGTACGTCTGTATTATATCATTAACCTGATAAACAAATCAAACAGAGGCGTATCGCAGTTGCTCTGTGAAGCCATTGCAGAAATAAGCCATGGGAATATTTCCATTAAAAGAAAATTACAGCACCTATGGAATAAGTTTATTAAAGCTACAGAAATATCGGCCCAAGAAGCAGCTTACAATATTTTGGGTCTACATATGTCGGAGGCAAGTGAAGATACTAATTTTTTAAACACTTGCCATCCTGACAAACGAGTTAGATTGGCTCGCTTAAATGAAGATTTAGAGCAACTTCCCAACAACTCGGTGGATATTTTTGAGCGTAATATTCTTGACCGATATGTGCAAAGGCATGAACAGTTGGAAGGAATTTGTTTAGCAGATTTCGCAGCTTGGTACAGATTTGTCAAGGGGAATGCACGATCTGCCACTAATCATAGGGAAGACTATGATGAAGCAAATGATGTGTAGGTAGATGACGAAGATGAAGTTGCTGAGCAAAGTTATCCACTGATGGATGGGTCTGCTTGCGTTAAGAAACGTAGGCATCCCCTGATTTTAAGGTGGGTTCGCTTTAGCATTAACTCTTCACCTTCCGATTATTTCCGAGAGCATTTAATGCTCTTCTATCATTGGCGAAATGAAGAAGCTGAACTTCTTTCCAACGACATTGAAAATACATTTCGAGTAAACCATGAAGCCATTAAGATATGAAAAGGAATGCCCTGACTTGAGTTTTGGTGGAAAATCAATTATAGTTTTGGAGATCTCTTTCCCCAGTTGAATACAGTTGGATATTTTCGGAGAGGACAGATAATCCTTATAGCGTTTTAGTAGGAAATAGCTTATGGAGCAACTTTAAGTATTTTGAGCTCACAGAAATAATGCGCCAAAGAGGAGACCATGCATTTGCTCAAGCCCTAAATCATTTATCTGAGGCTTGCATGACAATTGCAGATAGATTGTATAGAGCTCCTTAAACAAAGATTTGTTTCACCCAGCGAAGTTCCTGATGATGGCATTCATTTATTTTCTTCTAACGAAGAAGTTAACAATTACAATTCCCTAAAACTAGCGCGAATTGGGACGGAGGAATTGGTTTCCACTGCTGTTGATACAGTGAAAACTGCGAACATATCCACACGAAACAGAGAAAACCCGTTAAGATATGCTCAAAATATGAAAACCTCTGAAACACAGGGTTTGCCATATGTTCTTCATCTCAAAACAACTGCTAAATATATGGTGACCGTCAATATAGACACAAGTGACGGACTTGGAAATGGATCAACTGGTCAGCTGATGCTAATTGACCATTGCTTAGTGAATGGCTCAAATTTAGTAGCGCGACTTTGGATTAAATTTTTTTGAACCCACGGTTGGCGCTATCGCCAGATCAAAAGTTCGGAATAGTCCCGATCCCGAATGGACTCCAATAGTAAAAGCCTCTCGAGTTTTCAATGTGGAAGATCGGAGCATGCTTCTGTTGACCGAAAACAATTTCCAATTGTTCCTGCTGAGGCTATTACCATCCACAAAAGCCAAGGAGCAACATATAGCAAAGTCGCCGTGCATCTTAAAAGAGGCATCAAGCGAGCTTCGTTATATGTTGGATGCAGCAGAGCCACTAGCGCATCAGGACTTTTTCTTCTAGGCGACTTTGTTCCTCCAACAAGATTTGGAGCTCCAAATGTCCAAGACGAACTTCAAAAGTTAAGAGAGGAAAAGTTTTTGACTACGCATTATGAGTTTGTGGTTAACAGAAACGAAGACATCTCCCTGTATTACCATAATGTTGAGTCTCTTCGAAGCCATCGCGAAGATATTTTTAACGACCTTATTATTTGTTCTGCAAATTTTCTTTGTTTTGTCCAAACTTGGACTCTTCCCAGCGAAGACTTTTCTTCACAAGGTTTCGACATAATAAGAAGAATTGATAGCAATCGATTGAATGGTATGGGCAAAAATGGAATTATGATTTATGCCAAGCGAAATATTGCGGAAAATGTAGTTTTCTTGTTTGAGACAAATAAGTCTTCGAGCTCAAGAACTATATACCAATCAATTGCATTCAAATATCTTAATACATCCTTCATTGTTGTTTATAGGAATCCAACGTTTCCTATAGCACAATTTCGTAATGAAGTTATGTCGGACGTAGAAAGGATACGCAGCTTAGAAAATAATAGCAAAATGGTTATTTTAGGAGATTTTAATATTTGCAGATCCCCAACCACTGATCGACTTGAGGAAGCTTTAAGTCAATTTAATCTGATTCCAATCAATAATTATGCAACTACGAAACATTTGACGCAAATTGATTGGATTTTTGCTGAAAATGAGCTGCTGTTGCTCTTACATACAAAACAAGCTATATTCATCATGATAAAATTTTTTTTAAATATAGATATTAAGATTCGTTTATTAATTTTTTTTTATTTATCAATTTAATAACTTATTTATTTATTTGAATTGTATATACTTAAATGAAATAGAAATATATTATTTATTGTTTAAAGATTGTGATAAATTTTTTATTTATAAAGTGCAATATACACTAAGCTATTATAATATTTCCCTCTCGTGGATTGAGACCTTGTCGTGGTGAGGGGGCTGAGTATGTGAGGATTCATAATAAATATCACGGAAACCAGCATCAATCCTTTGTTTTAACTAATTCATAAAAAAAAAATCGACGACAGATTCAAAATGGAAAATAATATTTAATAAGTCTATTTCTCAAAAGTTGGCATTACCATTAAGGAAAAATTCGAGGGGTTGAATTTTATTGATTGATTTTATTGATTTATTGATGATGATAGCTATGATAGCCATATTCTATGAGTAATTAAAAATTTTCTTATATGTACCAGTGCTCAATAACAATTCTAAATTAGGTTTAAAGTTAAGACTGAAGAACACACCAAAGTTATCTTGTTTCTGATCGTTCAGGTATATAGCATCTATACGATATAGCCAGACCCATCTTTCTAACTTAAGAAACCCAAAGCTATGGCATATCCGGACGGACAGATGGATTGACAGACAGACAGACGGACAGACGGACATGCTTATATCAACTCAGGAGGTGATCCTGATCAAGAATATATATACTTTATAGGGAGACATCTCCCCTTCACTGCGTTGCACACTTTTGACCAAAATTATAATACCCTCTGCATGGGTATAAAAATGAGAACTTTGTTGTTTTTAATTTTTTTTGTCCTTTGGGATTTGGTAACATTTAAATATTATGTGAAATAAATAATATAGGCATAAAAATCGAAATGTTGTCGATGTAATAACTGCAAGGGTATAAAAACTTCGGCTTGCCGAAAATTGCTTTCTTACTTGTTTAGTCTTAATTTTTGTCGCCAAATGCCTTTGGATTGCAATTGAGCGGTATTACTATTTTTCTCTTCTCTTTTCATCCGCTCCCTTGCACTCCCTCGTTCTCCCACAAAGTTATTAAGTGTTAATATAATATAATATTTTAATAATAATTTAATATTCTCATATCAGAGTTCAAGTTAATGATCTTAAGTGAAACGACTAAAATCTTAAAAATGAAGATTTAGTATCGCATACTCAGATTCTCGTGTCAATGTCAAAGAATAGGAAAAGTTTATCTGGTTCTAACTTTTTCGAAAATATAGCTGCTGTCTGTAAAAAAACCATTCGAGTTATTGTAGGTCCATTTTTTACAAAGCGTAAATCAGCGTCATTTGAAAATTGTAAAAAATGCATGCATTTTTTAGAGCATTATAGATAACTACAAAAGACCATATCAGCTAAGCCACTTCTTTTAAATTAAATTAAGGAAATATAGTCATTGTAGATCAAACTTTGAAATCCATGCATTTTTTAGAGCATTATAGATAACTATAATAGACTATACCAGCTAAACCACCTGTTTTAAATCATTGCAGATCAAACTATGAATGCATTTTTTAGAGTATTAGGTAATGACTATGATATATTCGGTTGTTTGGTATTGACATTCAAATTTCGCTCTTCGCTTCTGAAGTCAAATGGAATCCTATCTGTCAATGCTGTATATCGATTGATTGGTTTTGGCTGCACGCATAGCTTGTTTACATCAGTTTACATCAGCGCTCAATAATTACAATTGAATTGAAATTCGTGCAACTTGGAAATTATAATTCGCGCAAGGAAAAACTGCTGCGGAATCTCGCAGACATATTATTTCTGTCTTAGCAGACAAGAAACTATCGATTCAAGCCGCAAAACAATTTTTTAGGCGATTCCGAAGTGGTAATTTTGTCTCCGAAAAACCCAAGCCCGCCGGTCAACCAGTGACTGTCGATACGGATCAAATCATAGAATTAGTGGATCGAGATCGTCATGTGAATATTAGAAGCATCGCAAAGAAGCCCCATAGGCATTTGAAGTCGAAATAAATTTCACTCATCGGTTGGTTACTGGCGATGGATATAGCTACACCAAACGTAAATGATCCTGTTCGAAGCACGAGTCGTCTCGAACGGTAGCAAAGCCAGGATTGACGTCTAGGAAGGTTTTGCTGAGTGTATGGTGGGATATTAGAGGAATTATCCAAGCGATTACCATCAGTTTTCGGTTATCAAAATTGATTGGATGGGCAGATATTAAGTTTAAAGAAGGCTTGTGAAAATCGAATTGCCGAGTTTTAGCCAATAGAGACCAAGACTTATTTAGGAGAGGCATATACTTATTATGTTAAAACAAGAGAGAACGCTATAGTCGGGTGCCCCGACTATCAGATACCCGTTACTCAGGTAAAGGGAGTGCGAGGGAGATGGAGATAGAAACTTTGATCACGCATAACTTTTTAACGAATGGTCCGATTTGAAAAATTTCTTCGACATTTCGATAGGTATTGATAAACACAATAAAACTGCATTTTTACTTTTCCGAAATATTTAAATTTTTAAAATCGTATATAAGCGATTGTGGGCGTTAAAGGGGGCGTGGCACCATTTTGCGCTGCGTAGGAACTTCTAAAATCTACATGCAAAATGCCAATCTTCTAGCTTTTATAGTTTCCGAGATCTCAGCGTTCATACGGACAGACAGACAGACGGACAGACGGACAGACGGACATGGCTAGATCGACTCGGCTAGTGATCCTGATCAAGAATATATATACTTTATAGGGTCGGAAACGCTTCCTTCTAGCTGTTACATACTTTTGCACGAATACAATATACCCTTTTACTCTACGAGTAACGGGTATAATAACCTAATATTATTCCATCTAATTTCTTCTACTGAGTCTTTCTCACTTAACAAAGTTCGAATCAGTATTTTCTTCAAATATACTAAGCTTATTTAAGATCCGCGTTCGCGAAGACAATAAATCAATTTTACAATTTTATTCGAGCAAAGCAAGATTAAGCTTAATGGCGACAAATTAATTTATCATTATCTCGTTTCATTCATTTTGAGTTCCATGTTTTTTGTTTTCAACGGAACTGCAGGTAATCGAGAAAATTTACGACTAACGTGTGTAAATATAAGCTATTTGATAAGTTAAAAATATTGACTAAAGTTTTATATAAATACATACCTTTTTCCATACAAGGGAATAAAGAACAACCAGTAAAGCCAAAAAAAAACCACTACTAAAATGCATACATATATAACAGAATCAGGATTGAAAGCTTTCCAAAAACTCTTAAGCTTCAACATTAAAAAAGAAGAACTTCGAAATAATATTCATCTTAGTCTGTATAAATATATATAAGGTTAGCTTTAGCACAAACAGAAATAATATTAAAAACGTATCATACACACAATAATTAATTATTTTTCTTGGTGTTCATAATTTGACTTTATATCTTGATTCTTGAAAAACTTTATACAACTGATCCTCTTCGGTTTTTTATAACACCATTTCACGACTGTGTGATGAATAAATTTCAGAGTGATTTTTGCAAGTCAAATTATAATCCGAAATGAATAAACGCCTCTTATAGGATACTGATAAATACATTTTCAGAAAAGTGATTAATGGTAATAGTTAATCACGAAACATAGATTTCAACATATGAACATTACGAAATGAATATGTTTGAATATCTATAAAATGTTAATGTTTTTAAGTTTGAACACATGAAATCACATCTTCGACATACAAATACAAAATACATTTGATAGCAAATTTTGTGACGAGATGTACATATACATTTTGTAAAATTTTCTCATTTTGTCCTCCGTTGAAAAGAACCGAAATTTTGAATTTGATGGCTAACTATACAATTGTTGAAGACGGAGATGGTCTTTTACATAACAATATATTTTTGGTATATTGAATGTCATAGCAAAAACAAACTTTAAAAGTTTGTAATAGCGAAACTGAGGGTGTTATAATTAAGATTATATGGGAGTTTTTCTCAGGAAAAACCAACTTTTGTGGCATTTTATTGTCATTAAATTTTGAGTGCAAATCTTCTTGGTGTGCCTTGGTATGCAAATTCTCTAGTTAACAATATTTTTTGGACACTTTCCCGGTGCGCTTCGTCACTATGTTGACAGCCAAAAGAAAAATTCAATAAAATCACCAACTCAATCACCAATTCAAACTCCTGTTGTGAATTACTAAAAAAAAACCCCTTGAATGGAAAATGGAAATTTAGTATACACATATGCCTAATGGGGTGGACCCCAGTTAATGTTGTTTTGTGAGCCGTCGATTTTGATTTATTTTAAATTTTTTGGTTACTTCAATTAACACCGATAAGAATAACAAACGAGGACGGAAGCTAACTTTGGCAAGCCGAAGTTTTATTACCCTTGCAGACATATAAAAATAGAAAAAAAGGGATACTTTCACAGCTTTTAACAATTATTCCTATGAAAGCTATAAGATATAGACGTCCGATCGGCAAGCGCTTTTACCCTGATCAAGGTATGCGTAAATAAAATAAGACTAGGAAAAATTTATGTCAATAGCTTATACACTGCGCGAAATATCCCACATCAAATTTGGACCGATTTCACCCTATTATTCCTATGGGAGCTATAGGATATAGACTTCCGATCGGAACGCGCTTTTACCCTGATCAACGTATGCATACAAAAAATACGATTTGGTAAGATTCATGTCAATAGCTTATATACAGCGCGAAATATCCTGAAAAACATCAAATTTTAACCGATTTCACCTACGGGAGCTATAGGATATAGACGTCGGATCGGCACGCGCTTTTACCTGATCAAGGTATGCATAAAAAATAAGATTATGATCAATAGCTTTTACACTGCTCGAAATATCTTCAATTCTTGCAAGGTATATCCGATTGTTCCTATGCGAACTATAGGATATAGACGTCCAATCGGACGTGTTCTGCGTACACATGTTTTAGGACGACTGTGAAAGTTTCAGATCGCTAGCCTTTAAACTGAGCTCGCAAACGGTATTGAAACAGACGGAAAGACTAATGGACTAATGGCTATATCGACTCCCCTATTGATCCTGAATATATATACATACTTCATGAGGTCGGTAAAGTCTCCTTTACTGCGTTACAAACTTCTGACCAAAATTATAATACCCTCTGCAAAATGAAGTTTCTGTAAAAAATTGACTTCAAGGCGCAGTGCTCACTTTATGCCAGTGAAATAATAAACAATGAATAACAAAATTAATATTTATTAATTGATAGTTGCTTAAAACTAAAATTAATTCAACCCTTATACAAAATTTAATGATTTATATAATTAAGTTAAGTTGACACTACTTCGAGTTATAGTGCTATCAAGGTAAGGCAAATTATTTTTTTACCTAATGTAGCATAGGAAACAATTGATGGCGAAGGTGGAATTAAGTAGAGTTAGTAATCTGACGATTTTGCTTGGTTATTACAGAAAAATCAAATAGTTGGGCAACATTATTATACCATCACATCCAGCACATCGGTTTTATTTGAAATTTAAAATGGCCAGCAAAATATGCCTGACGGACAATGAAAGTTCTTTACCTCCGCAGCAAAATCAAATCAAAGAAAAAGTGCTCAAGCTTTGAAGTTTGTCCAATGTGGACAGTACAATTGATTTAAACAATCAATGAAAACTCGAGGCAATATGGAAAGTAATAATAGTAACAGGTAATATGGATTACTCGAAGTGAGGTAACTGCGTAATTTTTGAGTTTTACTTGGAGTAACGGTGGTCACGAAAATAAGAACCCGAGCGATAAGTTTCGGGGGCCAAATAGTATTTCGCTTCGTCCACATTACGACCTATCTTGTCAAACAGAGACTAATGTTCCGTGTCCTATGCCTGTAAGACACCGCCATTCAGAATTAGCTGGTATAGTTATATGCTTGAATATCCGTTTTTCAACACATATTACAAGTGCACGCATGTTGTGACCTCTAAGATTGGATCGGAATTGGACAATACAGATTTGCCCGTTTGAGCATGTAACTAACCTTCCTCGCAAATCATTTGTTTTTCCTTGGAGATCCACCAGAATAGGTACATTTTTTAAGCATATTAAACGTTTTGGACTTTGCGGAGCAAGGGAAATTAATTAATTCAAAAGGATAATGAAAATATTTTTTGCATTTGGAATAATAAAAATACTGACTGCTCCATCGCATAAACTAGCCTGACACCAAGAGCAGCTCCCATCAGTTACAGACGTGGTGTATACATGCTTTAGAGGGGCTACCTTTTTTCCAGCTACCTTTTTACCCAGCTACTGCAGTATGTAAGACTACCAAGGCGGTATCGCAAGTAACACATGGCTGCAAAACCGTTCTCGCTAGCGTTTACAAAGGTTGCACACACTTTCTCCTTAGTGATTCGGTTAAAAAAATTGTTTTTATTTAATTAACTTCACTTATCACTAACATTTCATAGGTTGCACTTAGAATAGTTCACTGATCCGATCTTATACTTTATTCACTTCTATTGTTCTTATTCTTTCGGATCTCAAAAACAGATTGCTGCACTTGGGCTGAATGATTAATAATCAAACCTCGGCTTAAGAGATTTTATCTTCAAAAATTGATTAAGAGATTGACTCAAGACAGTCGGCAAAATAGGATGATGAAATTTGGCAATTAAATCTGAAATCGAGATTCTGCCGGAAATCGGTGTTTACATTATCGAGCTTATCGGCTGAGGATGTTTACAGAATCCGTTCAATGCGGAGTGTGAAATGATATGGGTGGGAACCAGTCGAAGGCGTAGTTAAATGAAATAGCTGACTACGGGTTTATCTCGGAGTAAATTCTGAATTATTTGGAAATTGGGCTGGGCTCAAAGTTGTTTATAAATCGGGTAAGTGGCCAAAAGTAAAGTGCTATATAACTCCCCCCATCCCGATTCATTGGAACTTAAGGGTATATTGACTGTAATTGATTAGTCAGTTCGACAATGATATTCTCTTCTAGGGTGTTTTCATTGTCGGGAATATTGGTATTTTCATTTTCGGGTATATTATTTTCTTCATTAATTTCAATATGGGTTTGCCGTGATTTGAATATTAAAAATTTTCTGTATTTAATTATAAGCATAATCATTAAATATATAAATGTAAGTATTACCAATATCAACGAAATTGGAATTTGAGTTTGTTTGATTTGAATAACAGGATTTAGTATGTTAATATTATCGAATGAAAGTTCCGAATTATTTGACATTATATATTCGGTTACTAAAAAATCGGTATGTTTACGAGTAGTGATGTATTCCAATATCTTATTTTCTACATTAGTGTAGGTTACATTATTAATTATAGAAAGGCAATTAAAAGTTACTAAATACGACCCTTCTAAATGGGTGACATTGATTACATTTTTTCCGTTTACAAAAATGGCTCCTTCTTGAATTACATCTACATTTTTTTTTTGATTTTTTTACATTTTGTTTTTTCTCCATTTAATAAATTTGTAAAACACGATCCTTCTGGATTTATTGTGCAGTAATTATTAAACAATTCTTTCTTAAAATTAGACATTACATAATACTTGTTTTTACATTTTGCGACGTGATTGTCGATTAATAATTTTCCATCTTTATGTGAAATTGATCTTGAATTGTATACTTCGCAACGATCGGTAATAATGGGATATTTTATGTATATAATAAAAGGTCTTGGTGCTAAGCAATTTTAAATTCAGATATATCAGATAGGTCAGTTATAATTACAGGCTTTTGTTCATGTTTATAAATTTCTTGTAGGTCCTCATTGTTTAAAATTTTGGTGTTAAAAACATCAATTTTTGCAAGTGTTATTGTATCTATTAAATTTGTAAGATCGTAAGTAAGCAAACGTAAACGATATTTTCTAAGAGGATTTTCTTGACCTTTTAAATGCAGATTTGAAATCATCAGATAACGTTTTTATTTCTTTAAATATTTTAGAATTAATAACGAATTGATCGTTACTATTTTGTATTAAATCATTGATTTTATTCTGAACAGCTATGAAATCATCATGATCTGGAGTACCAGCTAACCATTTCCAAATAGTGCCTAATTCATTAATTCCTCGCTTTGATCTATTGGGTATAATTTGTGCCATAAGTATTTTAATTATTTTTAAATCCTGTGCTATTTCCCAATGTAAATTCTGGTCAGTATTTATAAATTCTGATTCAAGATTAATTATTTCTTTATAAAAACTTATATTAGTAATATGAAATAAATCCGCGTATGATTCATTAATAAGAGCATCTTTGGTATCCTTGTAAAGGAAGAAATCATGGTTTGTATAATCCATAATTTCGGCTTTGGATGTAGCCACCATCAATAACAAGAAAGTTAATGATATCATTATCTGGAATTTGAATTTAAACATTTTTTATTTAGTATTTAATATTGTCCTTATGAATCGTACGGTTTCGATTATTAATAATAACCTTATTAGGCTGATTCTCCTTTACTACTAGTTTTTTGTATCTTGAATTAAGTTTGTTTCTTTCTCTGTGTTTTTTTTCAAAATTACCTCACCTACGTGATAATTTTTCACTCGTTTATTTTTATAGTGAAAATCTAACATTTTTTCTTGAGCTTGTTTAAGCAGTTGGGGAGTTGTATCATGCTTAATTTTATTAAATAATATGTCATATGGTCGTTGATTAGTAATTAAGTGTATGGTTAAATTATATTTTTGTTCTGCTCTAATAATAATTTCTGAATAATCGACTAAATTAAGCTCGTCTTTAATGCAACGGGCAATTTCTGTCAGTGTCGAGTGTGCCCTTTCAATTTGTCCATTAGAGGTACTATGCCGTGGGTCAGCGAAATATAATGATAACCCATTTCTTTGTGCAAAAAATTTAAATTGCGAAGATGAAAAACTTGGCTCGTTATCTAACATTATAGTTTTGGCTAATGGAAATTGTTGTAAAATTTCCGAAACTTTATTTTCTATATTTAATTTATTTTGGATTTCTTTAACTATCAAATATTTTGATAGGAATTTATACAAGTAATGAATATTAAATTCTGAGCATAATATATATCAATATGTAAATTTTCACCCTCTCCGATAGGAATTTGCACTGGGTGTCTATCGTATTTATTCTGATTACAGATTTGACAATTTTTAATATATTCTTTAAGTTTCTCGTATAAATTCTGCCAATAATATAATCTACATATTTGCTTATAATTTTCATCAAGCCCTCTATGAGCTCTACAATGAGTTTCCGTGATTATAAGAGCCTGGTCTTCCGCATTTTCGACATCTTGGACAAATATTTTCGTATATAAAAATGTATTAATAAAATTCTCTTTAAGTGGTTTTTGTATTCTATAAAAATCTTCTAAAGTACATTGAATTCCTGTGGTTATATTTGGTGGAATATATTCCCTTAGAATTAAATTATCAAGTTCATTTTCTGTGAGTATCTGCAATATTTATATTTATATGCCTTTGTATTTCCAAATGAGTTTAAATTCGACTCAAGTAAAACTTGTTTTATCTATCATCAACGTTTGCTATTAGAAATTGTTGCTTTAAACTGGTTTAAGGACTTTATTTTTTATCTTTATTTTATGAAGAAAATCTTTACAATTAAAAATTTTAAAAAATAAATTTTAAAATTAATGAATAAAAAAAAATTTCCTTTTTTATTTAAAGATGGGAACTTGAACCTTTATAAGTTATTTGGTGTTTGATTTTAGGAATTTTTATTTAAAGATTGTAAAATTTTTTAATATCCAAAAATTAATTTTTTAATAAGAACAAATTTTTAGTTTTTTGATTTATTAATTTTAAAAAAATCCTAATAATTTTTAAAATATTTTAATTTTTTATAAAAATCTGGTAATAAAAAGATTCGATATCTTTATATAATTTAAAAAATACAAAAAAAAAAATTAAAAAAAATTTTTTTGCTTAAACTGGTTTAGGCTTTTGTTTTATAACATTCTCAAAACTACTCTCTGCTCAATGCTGAGTGTTTTGATCTGAGACCGATTCATTACTTTCTGTCAAGTTATTTATTTGGATTCTTGATAAGGCATCCGCGACAACATTTGTTACTCCTGGCTTATAAATAATTTTTTGGTGAATAACTTTCAATAAAAGAATATCATCTCTTCATTTCAATATTTCGATTTTTTTAAAAAATGGAAAATGATAAAGGTTGATGATCTGTATATATCTCAATTATATTAACTCCATATAAATAATTCCGTAAATTTTTAAATACCCAAACTATGGCTAAAAGTTCCTTTTTATTAGTAGCATATAATTGTTCAGTTTTGGATAAAGTTTTAGAAATAAAAGTAATTGGTTTTCCTTCTTGAGAGAGAACAGCTCCAATTGTTAAATCTGATGCGTCAGTGGTTAAAGTAAATTTTTATTATAATCGGGTTGTACTAATTCTATTTGTGCGATTAAATTATCTTTGAGTTCGTTAAAAGCTCTGACAGCTGAATCATCCAACTGTATGAAAGTTCTACGTGAAGCTTTTTTAGATACTTTGCCAGTTTCGCCTTCCAAATATTTGGTTAATGGTTTTGCAATTTTGGCGTAATTTTGCACGAATTTTCTGTAATATCCTGTTAGGCCTAGGAAGCTTCTAAGCTCTCGAATATTTTTTGGAATTGGGTATTTTAAAATTGTAGAAATTTTTCGGGATCGGTTTTGATCACATTATGAGATACAACGTAACCAAGAAAATTTGTTTCTAATTTAAAGAACTTTGATTTTTTAATAGAAATTTTCATGATTGCGTTTAGCAAAATTTTAATTATGACAATTAAATCTCTGTAAGGTTGTTCAACAGTATTTGAAAAAATAATAATGTCATCCATATAGACATGACAAATTTTACCAACTCCATCTCTTAATATATCATCCATTGCTCTTTGAAAAATTCTGGGAGCGTTAGTTAACCCGAATGGCAATCGAAGGAATTCGTATTTACCATTATTTATTAAAAAGAGGTTTTTTAATGTCTGTTTCTTTCATGAGAATCTGATGAAATCCAGATTCTAAATCAATTGTTGAAAAATATTTTGCCTTTTCAAGGTTTGACAAAATTACTGAAGGATCCTGCATTGGGTACCTGTCAGGTATTGTATTTTCGTTTAATTTTTAAAGTCAATTACGAGACGGAGTTTTGGAGTTCCAACTTCGTTGAAGCCCTTTTTGGTACTACTAAAACAGGGGAATTATAAGGACTCCTACTTGGCCTTATAATTTTTTTCGTTTAACATTCGGTTTATTTCCGAATTTACAAAATCTGATGCTGACAAAGCATACGGATATTGTTTACTATATATGGGTCTATCATTTTCTGTATTTATTTCACCTCGAATATCAGTTCTAAATGGAATCTGCATATTTATTTTTATTGAGCGGCCAAATAAAAAAAAAAACCCGGGGTGTATGTGGGAATTTTTATTTGCGACTTTTTTTTTTTTAAGGAGAGAACAAAAAGATATATATATTTTTTTTATTTTCTATTTCATAAAGGAGAGGAAAATAGGAAGTAGCAACCGGATCTATACTAAAATAACTAGTGTACCGCCTTATATATATAAAATAGATGGTTTTTTTTTTTTATTTTCGAGTGTTCTTTGTTGATAATGTTTTGAATCTCATTCTCCAAATCATTTAATTGATTTGAAGATGATATTTGTATATTGTTAATTAAATCTTTGTCGGATACTTCTACGACGGCGTGTTCACGGATTTTTATTTCCCAAACTTTTAATTTTGGTATATTTCTAGTTGTCAGGATTTTTTTGTTCCCAAACTATTTTAATTTTGTCGGATATTTCTACGACGGGTGTTCAGGATTTTTGTATCCCAACTTGCCCACTTCAGAATCGGAATCTGACTTGAGTCTCTTTATCAAAATATTTTTTATGATAAATTCTCTTAACGGAAGAATGGTATTTTCTTCAGATAAAGAATGTTGATTTAAAAGTTCCCATTATCGTAATTCAATTTTTCTCTTTTCCATTATATTTTAGTATTCCCTTAACTGTATCGATTACAGCTCCAATTTTCTTTAATAGATTATCTATTAATAAATCTGATTCTAGTCCCTCTATTTCATAAAACGTGTATCGCATATTAAATATAGTTATCATATGATAATATTTAATTATTGAATATCCATTCACTGTGGATACCCTTTTATAAATTGGAAGTTCATTCTTATTTTATATATTCCTGTCTTTATATAACAAGAAGTTGCCCTGTGCATTAATATTTTTAATTTTTTATTAATTGTTTTATCTATGGACGAAATTAAGTAGGGTAAGCCTACTCCTGAGCTTCGCCTAAAAAATGATCTTCCTCATAATTGTTGAGCCAAAAAAAAAAAAAAAAAAAAAAAACTATATTTTTGAGCCTTATTATTATTAAAGTTATTATTTTCTGATTAAATCTAAAGTTGTTATTGTTCCTTTGATTATTGTTATAATTGTTTAGTTGTCTTGGTTTGTTGTTTAAAAATATTAGACCGTTACCACTTTGGTTGGGCTGGGTAATTTTTTCTGTGTAGTTGTAAACGAATTTGCAAATGTGCTCTCATGCTATTACTTTGAAGTTCCTGTACTATAGCCATAGCATTAGGTAAATCTTGGGGATTCATAGAAAGATTGTGTCGGAAATTTGACCGTTCAAGCCAGTTATAAAAACTCGAAGGGCGGTTTTTCTATGTTTTTCATTCATTTCTTGAGTAATCAGTTTGTTTCTTCCGTAAGTCATAATTGTTTTGTTAATTAATAAAGTCAATTTTCTATTGACTGTTCCATAATAGTCCATTATGGATAATTGGACTGAGAGAACACTTAACTCCTTTTCAATAATATGGATAGGACGTTTGTCACTGTAGGCAAAGTCTATTCTGGCCAGTATGGCATCGAAGTTTAAAACTGTACCGTTATGGGTTAAGAATCACTGGCCATCCCTGTTATTTTGACCCTTAATATTGATAATGCTGAATAAAATCTTTCGCTACCTCTGGCATATTGACCCATAGCTATTTCAGCTGATTCCCTCCAGCTAACATATTTGTCTTCTTCCCTATGCTCTCTAACCGATTTGATGATCTCATAAGATGTTTCACCATTTAATATTTGGATCAACTATTTCTGCTGTAATTTTCAAACTTGTTATTTTATCTTATAATGGATTCAATTCACAATTAACAATTTGTTTTAATTAATTCTCCTACATTTATCATTGTGTTATTTGCATTTGTAGGCTCTTGAGGGTAATTACGTTGTGAGGCCTTACTTTGACCTGCTTGTTCTGGATTCATTTTTAAAATATTTTCAAAATCTTTAATTAACTCTTCCACTTTTGTATTCTTATATTTCTTATAATTTTTCTTAATTAATATATAAAAAAAAATATTATCGCTCACGACTTGTCCTTCTTCCAGCCGATGATTCTTGTTGGGGTCTTCTATTAGTCTTCCTTCTAAATTAATTTGTCTTCCCTTTTATTTTGTATTCCTTTTTTATTTGGTTTGTCTTCCTTCTTTATTTGGCGAGGTTTGCCCTACCAGCCTGGTATTTTTTGTTTTTTCTTTTTGATGATTTGGGGTAGATTTTGTATTTCCAACTTACTTGTTGAATTTTTTTTTTTTATAATAGATTTTGAATTTTTTTTTTCTTTGTAGATTTTCTTTGTATAATTAATTGTTCACTTTTGAATTTTTAGCTGGTGTTGGTTCTTTTCATTTGTTACTTTATAAATTTTTGGTTTGTTAATTTTTATTTTTATTAGTTTTATAAATTTATGTGTCCGGATGCAGTAAAATTTTTTGACAAGCACTACTTTTTATTAGGGAGGTTTTTATATTTTTTATTTTAAAATAGATTATAGCATTTATTGATTTCTACTTTTAAAGATTTGTTTTAGATCACCACACGCTTTTGTTTTGTTGGTTATTTTGGTTTAAGGAGGATTATTACATTTATTGATTTCCTGCATACCCTTTTTTTTTACAACTTTTTTTATTTTCAGCGGGTTGTATCTTGGTTTTTTTGGCCGCTAAATTCCTTTTACATAAAAACTTTTTTTGAACTTTTTTAAATTTTAATGCCTTGCTTTAGAATTTGTTTTTAACTATGCTTGGCCCCACGTTGGGCGCCCATTAACTTTCTCCCTTGTGATTTGGTATAAAAAAATTATTTTTATTTAATTAACTTCACTTATCACTAACATTTCATAGTTCAAATGTTGCTCCGATCTTATACTTTATTCACTTCTATTGTTCTTATTCTTTCGGATCTCAAAACAGACTGTCGCACTTTGGCTGAATGATCAATAATCAAAGCTCGGCAAGAGATTTTATCTTCAAAAATTGATTAAGAGATTGACTCAAGAGAGTCGGCAAAATAGGATGATGAAATTTGGCAATTAAAATTGAAATCGGGAGATTCTGCCGGAAATCGAGTGTTTACATTATGAGCTTCGAGGGTCGCTTTGGGTCTCGAATGTTTAGAATATCGGCCGAGGATGTTTCAGAATCCGTTCAATGCGGAGTTGGAGAATGATTGAGCGTAGTTGAATGAAATAGCGACTACGGGTTTATCTCAAGTCAATTCT